>NW_004624821.1:5142336-5158035 GCF_000247695.1 Heterocephalus glaber | reverse complement strand
AAATCAATCCAGCAGCTGCTAGATGATGCAAAGAAGAATAACATAAGATTGATTGGAGTCAATGAAGAAACAGGAGAGAGTGCAGATGACATCAAAAAACTGTTCACAGAAGTGATAGCAGGAATAAAATACAGTTACAGTCATCACTGGGATCTTGTACCTTTACATGGTGTATCTTAGTTCTTATTTTTTCCCCATTTCCCTGCCCTCCCTTCACCCCCTCCACCCTTCCCTATTTGCAGAGACTTTGTTTCCATTTTTTCCTTTTCTTGTATTTTTCTTTTTCCTTCTTTCCTTTCCTCTACTCTTCTCGCTTCCCCAACTCCCCAGAGCCCTTCCTCTTACTTCACACCATCAAGTATACCATTTGAACCTTATTTACACTTTCAGTTTCTCACACCAGAGAAACCATTCAGTATTTACACATACACATCCCATCCATTCCACTTAAGAGTATGGCCTCAATGTGCATTCATCTGGCTATAAATAACTCTAATTTCTCATTCTTTATGGCTGAGTAGTACTCCATTTTATAGAAAAACCACATCTTTATCCAGTCTCCAGTTGATGGGCATTTGGGCTGTTTCCAAGATTTAGCTATTACAAACTGGGCCGCTATAAACATGGGTGCGCATATATCACTGTGGTATGATTGTTTAAATTATTTTGGAAAGATAACCAGCAGAGGAATAGCTGGGTAGAATGGGACTTCTAATCCTAGTTTTTTGAGGTATCTCCATATTGATTCAAGTGATCACATTTTATCATTCTGCATTTTTAATTGCAATTCTATTATATGGTAATCCAGTGGTACAGTTTGTTTAGGAGAGGCAAATAAATGTTTGATTCTTTCTCCTTATTATCAGTTTTCAAAATAATAAAATGCTTACTCATATCCTTGAATGGTAGTTTCTTTTATTTTGGAATAATTTCGTGCAAGTGAAGTTATAATTTAAATTAAGAACTGTCCCATATTTTCCCAGTGGCAGATTTTAAGGTGACCCCTGAGCCATTTTGACATGCACTTGCTTTGTTACTATGTGAAATAATTACATGGTTCTAAAATCAAAGCTACAAAGTTCAACAAATATTCAACAAAGTTTAGTTTAGATGCCCATTGCCCCATCCATTGCCTTTCCTCTCTATAGATTATCATTTATATTTGTATGATTTTCTTTCCATTTAAAAAAGTTAATATTTTCTAAGCTCTAATTTTTGTCTCTTTGACCCTATGAGTTTGCCAGAAGCTCTGCTTTTACAGTTCTTTTTCCAGAGTCTGACCCCATGCAATGAATAACAAATGTGTTGAAGGTAAAAGTGTTTATTTGGCTCTTTGTCTTGACTTCTCAAGTCTTAGTTATATTGGTAGATCTTTCTTTTGTTTTGTTTTTTTTTTGGTACCTGGGACTGAACTCAAGTCCTTGTACTTGCACAGCAGGCGACAAAACCACTAAGCTAAATCCCTGGCTATTGGTAGCTCTTTGATGCCTTCAAATTTTTTTCAGGTATTTCATCCAATTTTTCTAATTGTTCTTGGAGGGAGAGGTGTCTTTCCACAAGCTACCTATCATATCTAGAAGATGAAGTCATTTATGTATGTCTTGGGCATCTGAAGTTTACAGCAACATTATTATCATCTAAATTTTATAATTTCCGTGAGTTGTTTAAATTGAGTTGTCTTTTATGTATGTGTGTATGCATGTTCATGTGTACATGGGACTTGTACGTACTTTCACCTGTGGAGGCTTTTCCATGGGCTAGTTTTATTTTTACTTTAGCGTAAACAATTTTTATATTGGTTTTCATGTTTGTTTCTGTAATTGGAGTTTCTAAATGTGAGTGTGATCCATAGTTAATCCTCAGCTTTGCATAGTATAAGATCTAGTTTCTATCAGGTAATTCTGTCTCCACTCATGACATGAGGTAGATAACCAAATTGTATTACAATTTGGGGCTGGTGGGTTGAGATCTCCTGGTCTTTGTTCATTGAAGCTACAGAATTTCCCCTTGTGTCTGGATGCCATTGTGAAACCATAGGCTGGATCATGTGAACAGTATTGTGCAAAAAATACCATGTGTGAAGAACTTTATTGACACTTGATGAGACCAAACTTAGAGCCATTATATAGAAATATTATTACTTACAGTTGGCAATAAACTACTGTTATCCACAAGAGATTTATACTCTAAAAATGCAAACACATGACAGAGTATTTATAGAAATTAGCAAAAGTGGTAAAATTGGCAATAAACCTAATATACATTAATGTTGCCAGAGGCCTCCACCAAGAAACACACCAGTGGAATGAAGTGGATGCACCGGACTGCAGTGGCTGGTGAGTTATCTGGGTTCAGACCTCCCCCAGGAGAAGGTGATTGGCAGTTATATTATTTTTGATCTAGTTTTGTCTTAAATCTTCTTAAATGTAAGTCGATGAAATAGAGCCCTTTTGGGCTTCCTGGTGCATTTAAACTGGTATTTATGCTATATCCTAAATTGGTCAAATTATCTCTGTCATCACTGAAAACACTAGCTTGCAAGGGGCATATGAGAAATCTCTGTGTCTTCCACTCATTTTTGTTGTCAGCTTAAAACTGCCCTGTTGTGGTTTATAGCTTGGTGTCCTCTTAAAGCCTCCTGTGATCATAGGTGGGGCTTTTGGAAGGTGATTGGCTTATGGAGCTTCTAGCTGACTTGCTGTTAGGAGGTGAGGCCCGTTAGAAGAGTGGGTTACCAGTGGCATGGCATGGAAGGCTATACCTCTCTTCCTGTATCCTTCCTGGGTTCACTCTGCATCCGAGCCTCCATGACCCAAGCAGCTCTCCTCCACTGTGCCCCCTACCATGCCATCCTGTCCAAGAGCCAGCCGACTATGGCCTAAACAGTGAGCCATAGTCCACTTCTCCTCCCTTTAAGTGGTGGGTGTTGGGTATTATGTCTCAGTGATGAGAAAGTAATTAAGCCATGCTCTAAGAAAGGTCTAATAAAAATAAACAAACACTAGTTTTTAGATGAAAAATATGAAAAATTGACTATTCAGTTAGCCTGGAAATTTGGCCTAAATGGAAGATTTTGTCACTTTCTTATTCCCTTCCCTTTCCCCCTGCTCCTTCCACATCAACTTCAGGGCCAACTTATTTTCTTACCAATCCCAGAGTGTGGCATGATGTGGCTAATGTGTTTGGAACATGTAGTGCCAATGGTATGAATAGAAAAGATGTAAGAATTATGATTGATCTTGGAATATTTGGTATAAATAGGGGAGTGAAGGCACATATGTTTTTGTGTTTGAGGCTGTTCTGGTTCTACTAAAGCCTTGTTTCTTGAAGAATGACCCTTGGCCCAGTGGCATCATGGTCTCCTGAGATCAGGTTAGAAATCTAAAATCTGAGGCCCTGGAAACTGGATAAAGAAAATGTGGTTTTTTTTTTTTTATATAATGGAGTACTACTCAGCGATAAAGAACAAAAAACTAGAGTCATTTATAGCTAAATGGATGCATATTGAGGCCATACTCTTAAGTGAAATAAATAGGTCACACATGTGTAAATACCAAATAGTTTCACTAGTGTGAGAAACTGATAGTGTAAACAAGGGTTAAAATGATTAAAATGAATAATTGATAATCTGAAATAGGAAAAAAGGTCCAAAGACGAAGGAGTGAAGGGAGGGGAAGGGGAAAGGAAAAGAGGGAAAGGAAAAACTATGAGAAAAGAAAAAAAAATGGAAATGAAATCTATGTAAATAGGGAAGGGCAGAGAGGGTGAAGGGTGCACAGGTAATGGGGGAAAAAAAAGAACCAAGATACATCATGTACAGGTACAAACACCCAATGATAAATGTAAACGAATTGTATACCTAAAACATACCAATAAAAGAACTAAAAAAAAAAAAAAATCAGAGGCCCTACTCGAGAACTTCTGAATCAGAATCTATTTCTCCCAGATTTCTATGTATATTTAAGCTTGGGAATCACTGTGTTGGAAAACCAGATACCTAATGAAGCTTGGTTATCTAGCTTCTTATAGTTCTTTAATAAGACTACCTCATATTTACTTCCATAAATAAAATACTATAGCTGGCCTGAGGCTCCATGAGACTTTAGAAACATCTTGTAGCCTTACTGGCCACCAGGTAACTTCAGTAGCCCTTTTCAGTTTATCCTGGCCTTACTACCTGGACTGACAAAAATAGGAATGTAAAACACAGTCTAAGAGAAATGATTAATAGCACAGATATCTCTCAGAAGGATGCTATGCAGAATATCTAATAAACTTTACAACTCAATAATAAAAAATAACCCAGAAAAAATGGGTAAAATATTTGAGTAGACAACTTAACAAAGAAGACGTATGAATGTTAGCAAGCACATGAAGAGATGCTATGCATCATTAGTCCTCACACACATACACCTACACACACACACACAACAAATCAAAGTCACGGTAGGATTCAATTTGAACACATTCTAAAATGGCTAAATTAAAAGAACTGTTAATACCAAGTGTTGAAAAGGACGTTGAGCATACTTATATTGCTATTCGGAATCTAAAAATGGTACAAACATTTTTTGAAAAAACTTTAGTAGTTTCTTATAATGTTAAATACATGACTGATAAAACTCCACTTTTCTAGGTATTTACCTAAGAGAAAAAAAAAGTAAGTCCAAAGACATGTAGAAAAACATTTATAGCAGTTTTATGCATGTTAGCTCCAAAGGGGAAACAACAGGTGTCAATCAACAGATGAATGCATAAGAAAATGTGGTATGCTTATATGATGAGCTGCTGCTCCGACATAAAAAGGAATAAACTGCTGATACATGAAATAATATAAATGAGTGAAACATCTTATGTAGAATCAAAGAAATCTTATCCCTAGCAATTACATACTGGTCATGAACCAAAGTACCACTATATGAGACTCCATTCTAGATACAACAAAATTTTCAGAAAACTGATAAAAAATTGCTTCCACCATGGTGCTCATGTGCATATTCTGACGGAAAGAAATGACATAATAATAAAATAAAGCATTCACTAAATATAGATAAATAGAGAGCTTTGTGAATGCTTTCTGAATAAATAAACACACATTAATGATACATTAGAAATTAACTATAAAATTATGTGTTCTTGGGGAGACAGAGCTAACACTGAAGTGGCATAAGACTGCCTCAGACTATACAAGGTTCACTAGACTGGTAGAATGGGAATGTACCATCCTTTTTTTTTTTTTCCTCCTTTTGTTAGTTTGAGACAGGTTCTTGCTATGTAGTTCAGAGTGCCCTTGAACTTGCTATGCAGTCCAGTCTTGCTTTGAACTCACAGCAATCCTCCTGGCTCAGCCTCCCAATTGCTGGGATGAGTCACGTGCCACTGATATAGGAGGTAGGGCGTGGTAAAGCTGGCTGGGGAAATAAGCAAGATCTATCAATCACAAGATCCCAGGGCATCGCCAGGATCCCACATGTAGAACTTCTTGGGAGCTTCCATGTGATGTGGATGGCATAGAAAGGACTGGCTATCTCAGAAAGCCACTATCCTGCATGAGTTTGCATGGTAGCTCCATTCCATCTGAATGCAGCATGTACTGTTATTTTATTTTTACTTTTAATATTTATTTATTTTTTCTTGGTACGGGGAACGAACTCAGGACCTTGCACTTGCCAGGCAAGTGTGGTGCCACTGAGCTACATCCCTGGCCCTGTAATTTTATTTTTGCTTTTACCCTCTTTTTCTCTTTGTTCAGTCCAAGTTCACTCTACAGAGCTGGTTTCTCCCATACCCATTCACCCCTGCACTTTTCAAATAAACGTTTGGCACCATTTTTGGCTTATCTGGGCCGATTCTTTGTTCTAGACAAGAAGAACCTGGAATACTTTTGATTGGTGAGCCATTTCTAAAGAAACTACCCTGTAATACCACCACACCTGGCCCTTCCTTTCATAAAATTTGACAAGATGGAGAGCTGTTTGCTTCCTGGTCATTTGATTAGCACTGGGGAAAAGAGGAAATTCTGTTTGAAACTACTAAGGACAATTCAAGTGAATATGAAGGCTTAATGAGTAAATGTCTCACCCATAAAACATATGTCCTATGTTAAGTTGATAGAAAGCCTGAAATGGACAAGAAACTGTGGGAAGGGGAAGAATAAAAGGACCTGCAGATTTTCCTACATGGAAACATTTTAACAATCTGCTTAATTCTCATGTGCCAGAGATAACTTACCGGAGACCAGTGACAAGACCAGATTACCGAGTAGTGACTTTTTGCCAGGCACTCCAGTAGACACTGGAACAAATAATTTCTCATGGAGTTTGGAGATTGGAAATGGAATGGGATATGGCCAGGGTAAGGCAAACAACCAACCACAATATAAAAAGCAGAAATAATTAAAAATTATAATTAAGTATTATAACAAATGATGATTCTGAGAGTTGTTTGGTAGAGACAGTTGTCTACTTAGAGTAAGATGGCATTTCTGATGAGAAGACGTTAGATCTGTGATCTAAAGGATAGGAAAAAGTCAGCCATAAAAAGAAAGAGAAGAGTGGAGGCTAGCAGGAGGGAGAAGAACACCCCAGTACAACCACAGCATGCGCTCGGCTGTGAAGATGGTAATTTAGTTTCCAACTGCTCCCCACAATCCTTTTTCATTTTCACAACCCAGAGCCTCCCACTCTGATGTCCTGCCTCAGCCTCTCTTCAGCTGCCTCTTTCTCAGTTAAATCTTAACTGTTTCCATGCCCTAGAAGCCTATTCTCTAGCAAAATCATTATTCTGATGTATTCACACTAGATACCTGATGTTATAGAGTTGTTTTACACATTTTAATTTTTGTCTGTAATACCAGTCATATTTGTGCTGGGTGGAGTATAGATTTAGATATTAAATTTTTTTCATAATATTTGCAAAATCTAGATAAAGACGATATTTGTTTTCATTCAGCCAAAGATTATACTAGCATTCAATGATCACACTAAAACTACACCTTTATTTATAAATGTTGATATTTCTCAGGATATTAAGATTATGCAATGTTTTTAAACTACAGTGTTACCTATGAATTTGTAAAATAGCTTTTCAAAGCCAGAGGTCTTTTCATATTTTTTGATAAGAAAAAATTCTCAGAGTCCCTTTAAAGACTTGAACTCATTCAAGTTTATTAAATAAGATCAATGAGTTAATTATCAGGAAGTTGATGTGTAAAACCAGCCTGCTTTGGCAAGCACAACTTAAAAATTTATGTTAAACAGTTTCAAACCACATTCTAACAAATGTATTTCCCATAATATTCAACCTTAGCCTATAAATCAGTTGTAGAATTATTACAATAATATTTTAAATATTATAGGAAATATGTAAATATCCAAATATTAAGGGCAGACATAAATTCAACAGAAATAAATGTTCATTTATCCTGAATCTTATGGTAAAAAGTAATGAAATAGTCACTTCTTTTTTCAGCCAATGAAAACAAAACACACTGCCTAACTGCAAGCTCGCAGTCTCTAGTGTCCACAGTTCCTGTCAGGTTTCTATTACTAAAGACCATAAAGCCTGATGTCAGTTTAATTTTATTATTTTTATTAAGTAAACAAATGGGCCTATATTAATCTAAAATCTTCTGCACAGCAGAAGAAACAATCAGTCAAGTGAAAAGGCAACCTACAGAATGAAAGAAAATAATTCTAAACTATATTTTTGATATGCATTTAATCTTCTAAAATATAAAGACTATCTTTCAATATACTAATAAGCCAATTAAAATACAAGCTGATTTGAATATACATTTTGTCAAAGAAGATATACAGTGTGGCCAACAAGGATATGAAAAATGTTTATTGTCACTAATCATCAGGGAAATGAAAATCAAAATCACAGTGAGGTATCACCTCACTGGTGTGGCAGTAGCCATTACCAAAGAAAAAGTAAAAGAAACAAGTGTTGCTGAGAATAGAGAAATTAGGACCCTTGCACACTGTTGGTGGGAATGCAAGATCATGTGGCGGCTATGGAAAACAGTAGGGAGGTTCCTGAAAAAAACCCAAACAAACAAACTGTAACAAAACAGTGTGATGCTATGCTTAGACTACTCTAATGATTCCACCAAAAGATATCTAAGGCTGATAAGTGAATTTAGCAAAGAAGTATAAAATCAACATTAAAAAATAGCTTTTCTATACATTAATAATGAACTAGCTGAGAAAGAAATCAGGAAAACAGTTCAATTCACAATAGCTTCAAATAAAATAAAATACCTAGGGATCAATCTAACCAAGGAAGTAAAATAACTCTATAAAGAAAATTTCAGAACACTAAAGAAATTAAAGAAGACAACAGATGAAAGATTTCCCAGTTCATAAATTGGCAGAATTAATATTGTCAAAATGGCTATATAACCAAAAGCAATTGTATTGGTCACTTGAGGGACATTAGAACAAAATAACTGACATCAACAACTTACAGGAGGAAAGGTTTATTTTGGATCAGTTTCAGATGTTTCAGTCCACCTTTGCCAGACTTAAACACAGAAAACACATGGTAGAAGGACCTGAGCACAGGAAAGTTGCTCATATTATGGTGGTCAGGAGGCAGAGAGCAAAATGAGAAGGTGGGGAGGGAAAAATAGCTGTCCAGGTCACACCCCCAGTGATTTACCTCTTTCCTCATCTCCTAACAACAAGTCAGCTATATCAAAATCATGATTCAGTCACCTCCTAAAAGCCAAACCTATGAGTGCATAAGACCTTTGGGGGGACATTCCAAATCTAAACCATACCATTATCCATTGGACCCCAGAATATTCACGTACCTCTCTTTATGGAAAATGCATTTAGTCCATCTATAAATGCATTTAGTCAATCTATAAGGGTCATCAGTCCCTGAAATGCTAAAAATTCCAAGTGCAGCATCTCATCTGACAGTCAAGGAAAACTCTTCACTGTGTGGTCCTGGAAAAATCACAAAGAAAGTTAATCACCACTGACATACAATGGTGTAGGGTAAACAGTACTATTCCAAAAGGGAGAAAAAGAGGGATATAAAGTAATGGGACCAAAGTATGCTGAAACCTCAGAGAACAAACATTAATCCTTTAACTCTGTGTCTAGCAACAAGGGCAAAGATGTGAACTCAGAAAGGCTTGGGCAGCCCCACCTCCGTGGCACTGAAGGTTGTAGTTAGTCATCATGGCTTCTCTGTTGAGGTGACTTTGGTCACTCTTTGCAACATTCTCCAGCAGACAATCCATATTCCTGGATTCTCTAGAATTCTGAGGTCTCCACTGCACTTTGGGCTTCATTCTTATGGGATCACACACACACCACCCTCTCAGGGAAATATTGCCTGGCCTCCAAGGCCTTTATCTGAAATCTGGGTGGAAGCCTCCATAACTCAATAATTCTTGTATTCTACATGCCCATAAAATCAGCACCATGTGGATAATGCCAAGTTTAGCTGCCAGTTTAAGCAGTGGACAGTCCCCATTGGATCATGGATGCACAGGCCTCCAGTGCCTAGATGGCTGAGAAATGTGTGTGTGTGTGTGTGTGTGTGTGTTTGGTTCCAGGGATCGAACTTGGGACCTTGCACTTGTGAAGCAGGCAGCAGAACCACTGAGCTAAATCATCAGCCCCAAGCAATGTGAAACTCTTTCCTTATTGGCCCTAAAGAGCTGGGTTCCCTGGACATCTCTTCTCAATGAAAAGTCTTTCATTTTTGGATCTTTGATCCTGCAAAGTGTAGGGTCTTGCTGATTCCTGAGATGCTCTCAAGACCTCATTTTTATTGTGTGGATAGAAAGTACTTGGATTCTTTTAATGTTAATCTTTTCAACAACCAAGCTTTCCTCAACCAAAATTTTAGAGGCCCCAATTTTATATGCCCCAACTTTATAGGAGCTTTCTTTTGACCACCAGTAAAAATTTCAAATTATTCAGTTCTCTGTTTTGGTCCTCCTTCTTACAACAGATATGGTTAAAAGCTGCCATCAGGACTCACACCACAGCTTCAACTTGGATTGCCTTGGAATTTCTTCTGACTGATTAATTCATTAGGCAGTTTCCCTGAGGGAGCAGTGTGTGAAGCCATGAAAGTGATGTCAAAAGTGCAATGGAGAATCTAGGACAGTAGTGGTAAAAATTTTAGAGGCCAAATGCCCACACTGTAACCCCAGACCTACTCATTTATCACAAAGTTCCAACACTACAGTTAAACCTAAATACTAATGTTTTAGCTTAGAAAAAAAATTCATACATTAACACCTTTTGTCTTACAAGAAAAACAAATAACAGAGCTTTCAATCACACAAACAACTTTTTTTCAAAAGGAAAAAGTTTGTATTTGGCATGCTTTTGCACATTTAATGTGATCTGTGTTGTTGTGTGCATGCTGATAATTTGTCAATCCTTGGCTCATACATCATTAGTGTGAGAGCAACACATGCAGCACTCAGGTCATCTGTCAGTCTGCTTCTTGTATCAGATGTGATATAATTCAAAGCTGAAAACAGCTACTTACAAGCATGAGATCATTCAAACAAAGTTAGAAAAGTAATCCCAAGTGTTTTCACTGACTTAAAATTATTTGATAGAGAATTCCACACTTTAAGGATTTCATTTTCAGAACCACCAACTGTGCTGTCCTTTAGCACCCCTTCATGCTCTCTCTTCTCAATTGTTGCATGCAGGTCATAGAATTTATTTTTCCAGATAGAGCTTTCTTGAAATTCCAATAGCTCCATTTCCAGATTTCTAAAATCTTACCAGTGTAAGTAGGAAGAGTCAAATTCTTCAAATTTGACCTTATCTGAAGAACTAAGAAAATATAGGATTATCTCTATCTTACAGAACTGTAAAAGTCTATTATCAAAATTCTCCTTTGCAGTTGCTAAATTGCTAGAAAATTCCTTGTAGATTTTTTCATGGGCTGTAGGATTGTCTGTAAATGCTGTAGAATTTTTAAAATGCATTTTTAGATTTGGAAAAAATTTTAGCTGCCCACTTTCAAGGTCTCTTTCAAAAACCTGCAGTTTTCTCTCAAATGTTTTGATATTACAAGACATCCTTTCTGCTCTTATCCCTACATCTTCTGGTTTTTTTATATACCACATGGAAGTGTAGTGTAAAATCTGTAAAAACCACGAGGTTGTTAAGCTGGGCCATATCAGTGAGCTGTGGATGTATCTGCCTTTTTTCATCCATCAACAGCCTAATTTCATCTAAGAGGGCTACATATCTCTCTGGGACACATCCTCTGCTCAACTTCTGGGTATTATTTTACATAAGCAAAGCATTTACTGTTCCTTAACCTCATCAAGTAGTGTTTGAAACTGTCAGAAATTAATTAATGAGAGTCATGCCAAAAGTGCAGTGGAGAATCTAGGATGGTAATTGTGAAACTTTTAGAGGCCAAATGCCCAAACTGCAACCTCAAACCCCCTCATTTATCACAAAGTGCTAACACTGCAGTTAAACCTAAATACTAAGGTTTTTAGGTTAGAAATTAATTAATACACCATTTTTGTGACATCTTCGAGGCTATCATCTAATTGTTTTGCTGCTTTCCCTGGAACAAAGAGCTTCTTGATGTATATACAATGAAACTGAATGACTGGGTGTTTTGTTTCTTTAACAAATAACTGTGTGAAACCAGATGTTGCCCCTATCATGCAAGGTGCCCTATCACTAGTAATTGAAACCCCTTTTTCTAGTCTTATGTCTTGTGACAAAGAAGCCTCTCTCACAACATGGTAGATATGTATTCCTTGTGTTCTTTTAGGCAAAGACACCAGTTTCATCAGTTCTTCTCTCATGATGTCATCAACAGCATAACACAAAATTACTGCTGGGTTTGTATGATTATATCTCTGCTTTCACTTTGGCACATGGAACAACAGGCTTCCTTTTGTAAGTGAGTGTTGATCTGCTGACTAACATCACTTGCTGCACACAGGACATGATATTTAACAGTATTTCTGCTAAGTGGTACCTCAGAGATGTGTTGCATAATTTTATCTTTGTTTGGCAAAACATGAAACAAGGAATTACTCCCAGACAACATGGTCATTTTGATAAAATTCTCCTCAGAAAAGGGCTTACCATGTTTTTCTTTTTCTTTTTTTGGTACTGGGGATTGAACTCAGGACCTTGCGCCTGCAAGACAGGGGGTGGAACCACTAAGCTAAATCCTCAGCCCCTTACCATGTTTTTCTATGCACAGTGAAATTTGAAAGCTGGCAACTATTAGATGATTTGTTTTAGAAAAATCATTGCAAAAAGCTAAGGTATCGGGAATGATATTTCCTTAATTTCCTTTCAATAACTTTTCTTTCAGTTTCAAGTTCAGCAACACTTTTGTGGTGGTGTCAGAGTGCTAACACTAAATCTTATATTTTAAATTTCAGTTTTTATAAGAAAACTCAAAGCTAAAATCTTGTGTTAATAAAAATGAGTGTATTAAAAGTCACAGCCAGGGGGTCTGGGATTTAGCTCAGTGGTTCTGCTGCCTGTCTCTCAAGCAAAAGGTCCTGAGTTCCATCCCTGGTACCAAAAAAAAAAAAGTCACAGCCAGTCCAAGCAAGTAACTGACTGGCCACGCCAAAGCTCAGATGAGTCGTGGCTAATGAGTGATGGCTCATGATGTCATCACTTGGCGCTGTTACTCCTTTCCAAGCATGTGGCTGGCCCCTATGTGTGTTGTTATCTGGTGCTCAGCTGCTGGGGTGAATTGGCTTGCATGCCCACAGAGGGCTCTGCATGCCCACTGTGGCATGCATGTTATAGGTTTACCACATTGACCTAGGAAGTTGGAGAAACCAGCAGTATGGATTGTCTGCTGAGGAAAGCTGCAGGCAGTGAACAAATCTACCCCAATAGAGAAACCATGTTGGGTACCTCCAGCAAAACCAAAGTGGTGGGGCCATCCATGCTCTTTGGAATTCACACCTCATTGCCACAGCTTGTCCCAGATGTTGGCCACAGAACTGTAGGACCCTGGGTTTGGAGTTTGCTTTGGTTCTATTCCTTTCTATCATCCTCTTCCTCTCACAGAATGGGAATGTTTACCTTGTGTATGTCAGCAGTGTTCAACTTTCTTTTTGATTTTTCCAGTGGCACACAGCTAAGAGTTTGCAATGAACCTCAGAGGAGACTTTGGACTTGAACTTTTAGGGTGACACAGAGATAAGCTAAGTGGATTTTGCATACTGAGATGTGCATGCATTTTTTGGGAGCCAGGGGTACAATGTCATAGTTTAGATCAAGAATATCCCCCTAATGCTTCATGGGGTGATAGGCACAGCATTTGGAGGGTGACTGAATCATCGGGACAAAGTGGCTGACTTACAGTTAGAGGTAGAGTCTGTTTGAAAGAGGCAGATCCCTAGGGGTGTGACCTAGAACTACGGATTTCCCTTTCCAGATTCTCCCTTTCCTCTCTGCTCCCTGGTCGCCATGATGTGAGTACTTTGCTCTTCCCAGGCCCTTCCACCATGCCATTTCTGTGTTTAAGCCTGACAAACATTGACAGAAAATTCTGAAATGGTGTGCCAACCTAAACCTCTCTAAGTTGTGAGTGTTGGATATTTTGTCCTAGTGATGAGGAAAGTGACTAAGACAGTGACCATAACTTTTTCGTACTGAGAATGCTCATCTCAGACTCTGGCACATAGAAGATGTTTGTTAAATACTTGCTGACAGACTAAAAGGAATTCACTGGTTCAAGATATAGGCCCTAAAAAGTAACATACCTGATTTTAATCATAGCCAAACTTTTCAACTTTCAAAAGAGCTTTTCATCATTCCTCTAAGCTCACATCAATCCCATATTTTTAGAGACATGATCCATCATATTACAATGAATAATTTATCTCATTTTTAAACAAAGGCATATAAATCTCAACTTCCAATTGGCTTCATATAAACAGTGTTAGCTTCATAAATTCATAATAGTGGTCAAAATTAAGGAGCCATAATGCTTTTTAAATAAATTTTATTTTATTTCATCCTATTCCCCCTTCAATCCACCTCCCCTCCCTATGTACAAGAGCTTTGTTTCCATTTTTCCTTCTATTTTCACTTTTTTATCTCTTCCTTCCTTTCTCCCTCCCTCCTTCTTTGTTCTTCTTCCCATTTGGACAATTTCTTCCCATTTGGACGTTTTCTTCCCATTTCCGAACATCCATTTATTATATTTTTCAGTCCTCATTTCCATTTTTGGATTCTCACACCAGAGAAACAATGTAGTATTTAAACATGTGTGTCTGATTTATTTCACTTAGGAGTATGGTCACAAGGTCCATCCATTCAGGTAGAAAGGTCTGAAGCTCATCCTTCTTAATGGCAGAGTAGATAAGGAACCATCATGTTATGATAAACCCCTACTGTCTAATCACCAAAAGAATTCCTCTAGGGCTTCAGAAATATTGAAAATAACACAGGACTGCCCAGCAAGCTCCTTCTCTGGGCTCACTTTAAATTAATCCTTTTTCTCACATATCTACTACAATTATAGTCAAAATAGTACTCAATCCTATTTATATAAAAAATTTCTCCTTATATTTCACAAAAGACAGTGAAAAAGTTACATTGTACTGCTTTCATCTCCCCCAGGGCCTCATATTAATAATGCTGGCTTAAGAAAAGTGATGAGAAGAAAGGAAATATTATTGACCTATAGTTCTAGGTATAAGAAAAATGTTACTAACTTGAGAACATGTCCTTTGTAGAGTGTTATAGTTTATATCTACAAGTCCCCCCAAAGCCTCAAGCCCTCATAGGTGGGGATTTGAGGAGGTGATTGGATCGTGGAGGCTTGATACTCATCGGTGGATTAGTTCACTGATGAGTTTATAGTTAAGTGTAATGTTGGGAGGTGAAGTCTGGTTGGAGGAGGTGGGTCACTGGGGTCATGGACTGGAAGGGAATATCGCTTTCCCTTCTCACTCAATCTTTCCCTGCTTTCTGCCACTACACCATGACCTATTTCTCCTCCGCCATGCCCCTCTGATGTGCCACCCTGCCATGGAGCCAGCTGACTATGAACTGAAACTTCTACAAACTGTGAGCCCAAATAAACCTTTCTTTTTTTTTTTTTTTGAAGTTGTAGTTTTGGGAATTGTGTCCCAGTGATGAGAAAGTTACTAAGGCACAAGGCTTGGTGGCACACATCTGTAGTCATAGCTACTCAGGAAGCTGAGTTAGGAAGATCACATGAACCCAAGAGTTCAAGATCAACCTGCGCAATACTATGAGACTCCATCTCAAAAACCAAAAAAGGAGGTCTGCGGATGCCATACCAAGGTCATGAGTCACGCGGAACATGCCGAATCAGCCCGCTGCAGACAGGCAAGACAGGCAGGTCTGCGGACACTGTACCAAGGTCGCGAGTCACGCGGAACACATGCCGGCAGCAATCAACTGGACCTCCCCCTCCCCCTCTCCTCTGGCCTCTTCTCTGTACAGCCACCTGGTTCCACACTACAAAGACACAGAGGACATCAGACCACCAGACCACTGTACTGGGTAGTTGGAATCATCTTCACCTCCCATCCGTACCGGGACTTTCTTCAGGAGAAGGGGCAGCTGGAATCTGCAATACAACTCTGCAGAGTTCAACCTTATAGGAGGACAGGGAGCTCAACTTGGGACTTGCAGCCAGAAATCTGCCTGAATCTCACAGGTCTGCGACTAGCTT
>NW_004624821.1:5116060-5128820 GCF_000247695.1 Heterocephalus glaber | reverse complement strand
TATATATATATATATATATATATATATATATAACTGGACTAGAGACATATATTTGAGTATCATCTGAATATAGATGTCTTCAGCTGTGAGAATGGATGAAATGCAGAGAACCCAACCCAAGAAAATGCATAATGTGCACAGCAGAGAATTTAATTGTATGTTCTCACATTGATCTTGGTAATGAACCAGGTTGGAAAGCACAGCTTTGCAATGTGTTTTCTAATAAAATCTCTGGTAAAGATTTTTCTCCTATGTTTCAAGTAATCCCAAGAACATTGGGAAGAAGAATACACTTCTTGAAATACTTAGCAAAAATGACTAGTAGCAGAAGCTGGGAGGAGTAATCATTAATATAACACAGTGAGAGAAAAATATGATGTACATTATATCCATGTTTCTCTGCAAAGGAAAAGAGGGCTGACTGGATAGGTAGTACTATTCTGAATATCCTGACTTCTTATTCCAGCCATTTCAGACCAGATAATTAAACAAATGCTTCCAAGAAGTGTATCTATTTTTTCTAGAAACTGATACCAAATTTTGTAGATCCTGTTAGTGACAGAAGAAATCATGGAGGGGCAGAAGAAGCTCTAAAATGGTACTGTAATTACAGTAAAGGAACATAACTATTACTTATAATTACATGACTCTCAAGAGTTCTTTCCTTCCAGTTCTAGAGGTTTGACCTCTTATGAGCTAAAGTAATTCTAAATAGTAGGGAAGGAAGACAGATTTAAAGAAAGGTTATCTGTCAGAGGAATGGGGGATACATTTCATAAATTTTTTGTATCTTCATGAAAGGAGATTATTAAAAATATAGTAAATGTCATCTTAAGAAATAGGTTTTTAAAATCAGAATGACTAAATAATTTATTTAAATGCTAAATATCAGGAGAATACCTATAAATTCTAATGGATAATAAAGTGGCATAAAAAGTAGTTTCATTTTAAACCATCTGTTGGAGTTAAGAGATATTCATAGAAAATATTTACAGCAAAAAAGAGCATCTAGACAGTGTCTCCATTTTGTAGGAAGTGTTTTTTCCATTTTAACCTTTATCAAGCGAGGGTCGGACCATCTGAAGCATTCTGATGTCTGTAATATCATCTTCCTTGATGAGCTCATTCTGTCACTACACTCACATAGCTGTAGGTAACTCCTGAATTCAAATTTCTTTTGCAATCTCTAATTTGAGATTTTCGAAGACCTGTGGACCCTTGCCTAGACAATCTCAAATTTACTGTTTAGAACTGATTACATCTTCTTTTTTTGAACCCAGCCCTTCTCTTGTGTTATCAATTTCTGTTTATAATCTCATTATCCTCTTTGTCACTGACAGACTCAGCTCCATTTTGTCTCTTCCTCTTTTTTGCCTCCAGCATCCAGTAAGTTGCCAAGGTCTGCACTTTTACCACTATAGAGTCTGACATTTGTCCCTTGTTCCCAATTCCCACTGGTATCTTCACATAAGTCTTGGTAATCTCTTGCCAAGACCCTGGTTGTAGCCATCCCACATAATATCGCCCACAGAGTGGCATTTCTCCATGTGGCTAGTGAAATTTGGATTATAGGACCCAATACTTGCATAGGCCCCTTCCAAGGTCATTCGTCTAATGTCAAATTTATAATATTGTACTTTTTTTTCTAGAAGGGAATCCCCTGGCATAAGCTTCAGGCCCTCTGGAAACACCAGGCTTCTTAAGGTGTGAGTAAAGTATGGCCCCATGTGCCAAATTCAGTCCACCACCTGTTTATGGATAAAGCTTTATTAGAACATAACCATGCCCATTTGTTTACATATTACCCCTTGGCTGCTTTTGCACTTCAATAGCAGAGTTGAATAGTTGCAACAGAGCTCATATGTTTGGCAAAGTCTTAAATATTTAATATTAATATTAATATGAAATATTAATATTTGGCCCTTCTCAAAAGTTTTCTGGCTCTTGTTCTGGGTTACTTATGTGTGAATTTCACTTCCCTTATAAACAACAGCATAAGCTGCTTGAAAAAAGAATCATTGTCTCATTTTCACTGATATGATTGTTAATTGTGATCTGTCGACTTAAATAAGAACCACCCGGCAGATTAGTAAGATTCTGAGTGTCCCTTGGATGACTGACAGGTAGGCCAGTAAGCTGAGGGAAAGGTCTAACCTGGAGGTGAGTGGCACCAAGCAATAAGCTTACATTCTGTGTGGAATAAAAAGGAAAAGAAAAAGGAAGTATTCTCTTTCTTTTGGAATAGTGCTAGTCTTGCCTTTGGACATTGGTGTACAGTTTCTGCAGCCTTCCAATGCAGACTTACCTAGGTAACTCTACAGCGAGCTTCCAGGCCTGCACCCTCCCAGTGCTACTGGATGCTCAAGCTCTCCAGCATGCAGATGGCCGTGTCAGATCCTTCTGCCTCTGATCCTATAAGTCTAATAAACACTTTTGTATAGTTATTCATATATTTATATTGATTTTGTTCCTCTAGAGAACCTTAAGTAATAAAATCGTTATTCCCCATGAGGTCAAACATGTTTACTGAAAAAATATTCAGTAAATATTTGAAGAGGGAAGAATGAATGAATCTCATGTACTTCTTTAAGGATCTTTACTGTTGAAATTTTACGGTATCAGGAATTGAACTCAGGACCTTGTGCTTGGGAGGCAGGTTGGAGCACCACTGAGCTAAATCCCCTGCCTTTTTCAATATTTATTTATAGAAATTCTTTATATGCCTAAGTGATGAGCAAGAGAGAAAGCTGCTTAATCTGAGATACTTTGTACACAGGACAGAAATTCCTGATCTGAGAGATAAAGCATATCCTGGTATATGACTCTTCAGACAGGGTACAGTTGAAGTTTGTGCCTGCTCACTCCTGTGGCTGCAACCACACTGCCTTTAGCTCTGATGCATATCTTTATTTTAACGTTGTTACTATATCATTTTGCTAACAAGGGGGAGGTGGTGGTGGATATATGAAAGCATTGTCATTCTGGGTCCTGTAAGTCTTCTTTAGCAATCAAAGCCTACCTAATGCCACTATCACTGCAATGCTATTGTAATATAAATTTTCTTTAATCTTTACATATAGTCAAAATTGTCATTCTACTTTATGGGTTTGGAATTTATTGTGCTCTAAAAAATCTAGACTAATTTTTCATCTGATAGTTGATTTATTGTAGCAAGATTTTTAGCTTAACATTTCTTCATTTGTTGTAGAATTTTGAGTCTCAGACTCCTTGAGTGAAATTTTGTGCCTCTCTCCCTGCCTGCCTCAGGCCCCAAAGTGTATTGCAGAAATGGAGGAAATACAGCAAAATCAATTGACTTGCTGATCCTCAAGGTGGGGTGGAATGGTGGTGCTTGTTCAATTCTTATTGCTGAGGACAAATTCCAGTTCCCTGTACTCATAGATTTCTATTAGTCAAAGGTCCCCAATAGCCTCTTTCTATTTGATTTCCTGAGCAGGGAACATTAAACAGTTCATTAAATAGAGCTTTCTACAATCTCTATCTGCATGTTCATCCAAAATCCAGCAAATCTACATCTAGAACTCATATCAAACCTTTGACTTTTCTACCCACAGAGATGTTCCTCCAGATTTTGAGCCGACCTATTTATTTTATATTTCCCTTGTATATACTGAGATATACTGAAAGAAGGGAAATCTTATAGCTTCACACAACTTTTATTATCTGTAGTTATGCTCCACAGAACTCTTCAAAACTATGACCAGGAGAAGAAACTGCAGCCTTCAGAAGAGTTTGATAAATATCATCTAATAAAAAAAATCATGTAATCACTCTCAATCAGAATCTCAGCCAGAATTTCTGACACTGCTGTAATAATTACAGCTACTCACTGGACAATCTTTCCATGGAACAGATCACTGACATCATTCTCACTAAAATTCTGAGTGTGATATTTTGATTAAAAACTAAATTGCTAAACATTGCACAATAAAAATCAGACTGTAATGTTTAAATAGCTGAAGCATCTGAAAGAACAGCCTCTGATCTCATCTTTCACTGGTCCAGGCAAGAGGATTAAAGTGAAAGAGTACTAGAAATGTGATGCCCGAAAGAACATGTAGATGAAATACATGAAGAGACTGTGATCTAGCCCAGAGCCAGTCTAAGAGTATTAGAGTGCAAAATCATTAGCAACCAGAGAAGGCTCTGAGCTTTAGCTAAATCTCTAGAGAAAACCATTGTCCTTCCATAACAATGAAGTGAAAAATTGTGGCCATCAGAATTCCATTTCAGGCGTAGCATTAGCTTTGGAAAGAGTTCCTCCATACAGCAGCCTTGGCTTGGTGCTAAAACAGAAACAGAGCTTATGGAACTGGCTCAAATAAATTTTTGAGTCATTTCAGGTGGTGAAGGAAGAAAGGAGAAGCAAAGGGGTATTGCAAGCAAGACAGCAAGAATGTGCAACATTTTCTACGGTCCTTTAAATACCTCCATTAAAACTCAGTAAATTCCTCAAAAGCCTATACAAATTTTAAGAGTAATGTTTTATTTGTGGTTTTTCTTTTTTTTTTTGACATAAGTTCTCGCTATGTAGTTCAGGTTGGCCTTGAACTCAATGTGTAGCCCATGTTGACCTTGAGCTTGCGACAATCCTCCTGTCTCAGCCTCCCTAGTGATTGGATTTCAGACATGCACCACCACACCAGATAATATTTTTATTTTAGTGGGAACAATAAATAGAGGCCAACCTTGTCTTTATTTTTTTCTTATACTGTACATGGTAGGCACTCGATGAACATTGAATAAATGAATGTATTATTAGAATACAGAAGAAAATAATGAAACAATAGACAAAAACTGTAAATAATGATCATCGGGGGTTGGATTATAGAAATGTTAATTTTTAAACTTATTTTTTGTCATGTTTTAGATCTAGTATAGTAAATATGCATTACTTTTGTAAGAAGACTACACATATGCATGCTATAGATACTTATATAAATGGCTACAAAGTAGCTGCCTTTGAATCATAGACTTTTAAGTAAAATTTTGTTTTCCACATAAAATACAATACAAAGTTTTTAGTTTTTAAAATTTAAAAAAGAAAAAACCTAAAATTATTTGTGATTTTGGGGATTTGAGTCAGAACTTTGTCAATTTATAAAAAGAACATAAAGAGGGCCGGGGATTTAGCTCAGTGGTTTTGCCTCCTGCTGCGCAAGCGCAAGGACCCGAGTTTGATCCCCGGTACCAAAAAAAAAGAACATAAAGAGTAAAGGCTCCCCTTTACATTCTTTTTTTTATACTCAATAATATGAAACTTTATTAAAACAATCAGAAGGCCAGACATTACGGGCAAACTATATTTTGTTTGTTAGAGATAATGTGTACATTGATACTTTTATATTGAATGGGCTTAAATAATGTAGACAGAAGGGAAAGCAAGATATTTATTAGCTTTCTTTGGAATTTGTGCTGTCTTCTTACTTTGACACTTGAAAAAAATTTTTTTTTTTGGTTTTTTGAGACAGGGTCTTGCTATGTAGTTCAGGTTGGTCTTGAACTTGCAGTGATCCTCCTGCCTCAGCCTCCCAAGTGCTGTGATTACAAGTGTGTGCTACCACACCTGCTTGTTATATAAATCCTTTAAAACACGAAGTATCTCAAAAAGGATTGGAAATAAATCCTTGGAAATTCAAGTTTTAACTTCAAATGCCCTCTTTAGCAAGCAGTGCTTTCAAAAAAGTTCCCCTGATAATAAAACAAGAAACCACAAAGGAAGGAGCATCACAACACAAAGCTAGAAACCTTTTAAACTATCCAGGGTTTGTTTTGAGATATATAATTAATAGAGTTTCTGCTTAAAATTTCATGAAGAATGTTGTCCTCTATCAGGACTATTTCAAGTCTGATGGAATTTAGCTATGCATGGTGCATACCAATTTAGATGAAAAAATAAAGAAAGGACATTGATTGTTGTTACTTACTTGGCAGTGGTTCTAACAAGTGCATTCAGTACAAAGTATAGAAACTTTAAAGCTGTTTTCACTGGGTGACTGGAAAAAAGCATTATATTTCTTGCCTCTTTAGTAATAATCTCTTTAAATTACTTATAATACTATGAATACTTTTATCAGATTGTTTTAGTAATCTATGAGCTAAAAAGAAGTTTAAGGAGCTTAAAAAAGTTGTCTTCTGAGCTGGGTGTGGTGGCACACGCCTGTAATCACAGCACTCAGGGGCCAGGGGTTTAGCTCAGTGGTGCCGCTGCCTGCTTTGCAAGCACAAGGTCGGGAGAGTTCAATCCCTGGTACCGAAACCCCCCCCCAAAACAAAAAAACAAAAAACAAAAAACAAACAAACAAACAAAATCACAGCACTCAGAAGGCAGAGCCAGGAGGTTTGTACAGAGGTTGAGGCCAGCCTGGGCTTCATAGTGAGTTCAAGACCAGGCTGCACTACAAAGCAAGACCCTGTCTCAAAAAGTGAACAAACAAACAAACAAAGTGGCCTTTTGGATATAGTTGCTATTGTCAATCTGGAGAAAAAAACATAGAAAGTGCTACTGAGTGTTGGTATATCATGTAGTATGAATGCGTTAGGAAGGCAATGTTTGTAAAGCTTAAGTACTGAGAAGGTATAGCCAAGAACTCAATTCTTTCTAAGAAAAACTTGAAATAGCTGAATGTGGAAGTCCTAATATACTGCAAAATCAGTGTACATTTTTTCATTTAAAATTTAAATTATCTTCCTTCTTTTAAAGAGACTCAGTCTCATGGAGAGGAATTTCTCAATCTGTCATCCACAGTGCTTCTCCAGCTTGCATGGCATGCAGCTCAGACTGTGATTCAGGAGGTCTGTAGGGAGCCTGCATTTACAATAAGCTCTCAGGCAATGCCACTGTTATTGGCCATCGCTCCAATATACTTATTTCCCCTGGAGTTGTTACCTGTCCCTCCTCCTCCTAAATGACCCCAGGCCCATTAGAATACAAGCCGGTTTTTTTTTCATTCGTTAATTTTATTGGTACTTTTTAGGTATACAATATGCTGACATTCGTTATTGGGAATTTGTACCTTTACATAATCCCTCTTGGTTCTTATTCTTTCCCCATTCCCCTGCCCTTCCTTCAACCTCTCCACCCCTCCCTATTTACAAAGACTTTGTTTCCATGTTTTTCCTTTTCTCTTATTTTTTCCTTTCCCTTCTTTCCTTTCCCCTACCTCTCCCACTTCCCCTTTGGACCTTTTCTTCCTATTTCATATTGTCTATTATACCTTTTAGTCCTTATTTATATTTTCAGTTTCTCACACCAGAGAGAATACAAGCTTTTTAAAAAAAGGATGTTTTCTTAGTTTTCTAGATACTCAGGGTTGCCTTGTACAGTTCTCCCACATAGTAACATTCAACTAACACCAATCGCTTGTGGTCCAGGGTGAGCTTAGAAATATCAGCTGTCCTCAGCATAATTTGGAATGAGTTTCAGAAAAGGTAAAAATATTCAAATTGTGTTTTCTAACTTTCTTGTCTATAAAAGTGATAGATTGGGAAATGTATGAGACTCACTCTGGGTGTAATCCATGACTTAGTCATTGACTACCTGTGTAATATCAGCTCTCTGAGTCTCAGTTTCTTCATCAATAAAATAGTAGAGTAAATATCTATGATGTAGGGAGGCTGTAAAAATTAAAGGAATGTATGTAAAGCATATAGTTTAATGTTTAGAATATAACAGGCACAGGGCAAATGTAAGTTTTCTTTCATTACTCTACTGTATTCTGTGGTTCTGAACCAAAGGAGCAAAATTTCTGCAGGTTTGGAAGTTTTGGCCAAAAGAAAATTGAAAAATCTGATTGGTGTGTATATTTCTCTTATTAGTATCTACTTCAGACTTAAATTTACTTTGTACATTTTGAAATAGAAAAATATATTACATAAAATGACTTTCATATTACCACATATTTTGAATGTAAATGAAATCATATCTTTATTGATTGAACTAAGAAGGTTCAACCTTTTTATTTGGATTTAGAAAAATTATTCTACTTTATAAAATATGGCAGAGTTAAGTTTTGCCCAGTTAGGGCAATCCAGCTATGTTAATTTGATTTACTGCATAACAATATTGCCACAAACTTAGTGGCAATATTTAAACAGCGTGTGTTTATCTCAGTTTCAATGGGTCAGGAGTGCACTAATGGCTTAAGTGATCCCCTGGAAGGATACAATCAAGATATCAGACAGGGCCAGGTTTTCATCTCAACACTCAAGTAAGGAGGATCTACTTTTAAACTCACACAGTTGCTTGAAGAATTCCATTCTTTGGGACTGTGAAGTGGAGGGTTCCAGTTGTTTGCTTGTTGGTGGCTGAAGGCCCAGAGGTAGTCTTTAGTTTCCTGCCATAAGGTCCTCCTTCTGGCCACTTGGTTCCATCAAAGCCAAAGGGAAACATTCTTCTTGCAAAGATGCATATCATAATCCTCTGTAACATAACCTTGGAAGTGATACCCCCCTCATTATCAGCTCAAAGCAAGAGACAGGTCCTGTGCATATTCGGATGGAAGGGATTGTGTAACAATGTGAATACCATGAGATAGAGATTATTATTATTATTTTTTGTTACCAGGGATCGAACTCAGGTCCTTGTGCTTGCAAGACAGGTGGTGGCACCACTGAGCTAAATCCCTGGCCGAGATAGAGATTATTAATGTAGTTTACCTGCTCCACAAGGATATGTTTGAAAGTAAAATGAGTATTAACACATCAGAAAAAGGAAGCCAATATTTTTTTTTATTCATTAAGTTTATTGGTACATTTCAGGTATACATTATGATCGCATTCATCATTGGGAATTTGTACCTGTACATGATATATCTTGGTTCTTGCTTTTTCCCCTTCCCCTTCCCTCCCTTTCACCCATCCACCCTTCCCCATTTACATAAACTTTGTTTCCATTTTTTCCTTCTTTTCTCTTGTTTCTTTCCCATCTTTCCTTTCCCCCACCCCACCCCACCTCTCCACTTCCCCTTCCCCTTTGGATCTTTTCTTCCAATTTCACATAATCTATTACACATTTTGGTCCTCATTTACATTTTCAGTTTCTCACACCAGAGAAACTATTTGGTATTTACACGTGTGCCCTATTTATTTCACTTAAGAGTATGGCCTCGATGTGCATGCATTTAGCTATAAATGTCTGTAGTTTATCATTCTTTAAGGCTGAGTAGTACCCCATTTTATAAAAAAACCACATCTTCTTTATTTGGTCATGAGTTGATGGGCATTTGGGCCATTTTCAAGAATTAGCTATTACAAACTGTGCTGCTATAAACATGGATGTGCATATATCGCTGTGGTATGACGCTTTTAATTTTTTTCAGAAGATACCCATCAAGGGAATAGCTGGGTCAAATGGGACTTCTAGTCCTAGTTCTTTGAGGTATCTCCATACTGATTTCCACAGTGGTTGCACCAGTCTGCACTCCCACCAACAATGGAGAAGGGTTCCTTTCTCCCCACACCCCTGCCAGCATTTGTTTTGTTGATTTCTTTATAGCAGCCATTCTTTCTGGGGTAAGGTGGAATCTCAGTGTTGTTTTCATTTGCATCTCTTGAATAACCAGTGATGTTGAACATTTTTGCATATGTTGATTTGTTCTTTCTACTTCTTTGTCAGAGAAAAGTCTGTTCATTTCAGATGCCCATTTTTGGATTGGGTCTTTAAATTTGGGAGGTCTGATTTTTAAGTTCTTTATCTATTCTAGATAGTAGACCTTTGTCTGAGGAACTGTAGCAAACACCTCTTCCCAGTATTAGCAGACTACCTTGGCATAAGCTTCTTGCCCCTCCATAATTCATCTGTGATACATTGGAAGCAGTCCAATCTGCTAAGTTCACTTCCAGCCAAGGTCAACTTGGCTCCAACTAAATTCTTCCCTTCTGAATTAACCATTTGTTCTCTGCAACAAAGATACACTTGTGCCCTCATTCTACAGTCCTGCCTGCTTGATACTTGTTATCATCAGGTGTCCCAAGGCCTGCTCAGCTCCCCCACTTCCCATAATTGTAATGAATAAACACTTGATGTCCTGGGAGTTCTTGTTTTTGCTGCCCAGAGCAGCTTAGATCAGCCAAAGACACAGTTTCTCTCAAGTCTTTGTATCTGTGTTTCTTTTAATTCCCACTTTCCCATCTCATAGAGATCATACTGGACCCCTGCAGGGGTCTCTGGCAACTCCCATTACCCTTTCCCTATAAGGAACAGCTGGTAATTTTTTCCCCCATATTGTGGGGTGTCTCTTCTCACTTTTGGTCATTTCTATTGCTGTGCAGAAGCTTTTAAATAAGATGAGATCTCAGTTGTTTATTCTTTGTGCTAGTTCATATGCGACTAAGGTTTTGTTCATAAAGTCTTTTCCTATGCCAATGTCTTCAAGAGTTCTACCTAACCTATATTCTAGCAGGTTTAATGTTCCTGTTTTAATATTTAGATCTTTGATCCATTTCAATTTTAGTTTAGTGCATGGTGAGAGATATGGGTCTAGTTTTAATCTTTGGCAAATTGAAACCCAATTTTTTCAGTGCCATTTATTAAAGAGGCTATCTTTCCTCCAGTGAGGGCTACTTTGTCCAAGATGAGGTGGCTGAGTGTGTCTGAAGTTGTTTCTGCATCTTCTAATCTGCTCCACTGATCCTTGGATCTGTTTCTTTGCCAGTAACATGTTTTTTGTTTTTTTTTTTTTTTTAATCACAGTAGTTTTGTAGTATAGTTTCAAGTTGGGTATTGTGATACCCCCTGCCTTATCTTTGTTGCCTAGAATTGCTTTTGCTATTCTTGGTCTCTTCTTGTTTCAAATGAATTTTTGGATTGTTTTCTCTAGTTCTGTGAAATATGATGTTGGAATTTCAATTGGGTTTGCATTGAATCTATATAGCAGTTTTGGAAGTATGGCCATTTTCACTATATTGGTTCTTGCTACCCAAGAAGAGGAATGTTTACCCATTTTCTCATATTTCTTCAATCTCTTTTTTCAAAATGCTGTAGTTTTTAGAGTAGAGTTCTTTTACTTCCTTCATTAGATTGATTCTGAGGTCTTTTTATTTTTTTGGATGCTATTGTGAAAGGAGTTGTTTCCCCAATTCCTCTCAGTGAGTCTGTTATTTGTGTACAAGAAGGCTACTGAGTTTTGAATGTTGACCTTGTATCCAGCTATTCTACTGAATTTGGTTATTAAGTCTAAAAGTCTTCACTGAGAGAGAAATAGGGCAAACAATTCCTTTCACAATAGTATCCAAAAAACTGAAATACCTAGGAATCAACCTAACAAAACAAATCAAAGACCTCTTCTCTGAAAACTACAGCACTCTGAAAAGAGAGATTGAAGATGATATCAGAAAATGGAAGGACATCCCTTGCTCCTGGGTAGGAAGAGTCAATATAGTGAAAATGGCCATACTTGCAAAACTGCTATATAGATTCAATGCAATTCCAATTGAAATACCTGGAGACATACTTCACAGACCTGGAGAAAACAATCCAAAATTCATTTGGAATAGGAAGAGAACTAGAATAGCAAAAGCAATTCTAGGCAACAGAGACATGGCTGGGGGTATCACAATCCCCAACTTGAAACTCTACTACAAAGCTACTGTGATAAAAACGGCATGGAACTGGCAAAGAAACAGACCTGAGAAACAGTGGGACAGATTAGAAGATGCAGAAACAACTTCAGACACACTCAGCCACCTCATCTTCGACAAAGGGGCCAAATACCCTCACTGGAAGAATGATGGCCTCTTTAATAAATGTGCTGGAAAAATTGGGTTCCAACTTGCCAAAGACTAAAACTAGACCTATATCTCTCACTATACACTAAACTAAAATCAAAATGTGTTGATTTTTATTTTAATAAAGGTCTCTCTTGAGGGATACCTGGAACCCCGGAAAGCACCAACTTTTAAAGAAAGAAAAGGAGACAGCCTGGGGACGAACAGCAGTTTAATTCCTCTGGCACTATTCGACAATCACAAAGGAAAGAAGCAAGGCTTTTATACATGTAGGAAAGCAGTTTAGTTATTCTGGCTATTGTCTTTCTGATTTTTACATCTGATGATAACCAGTGACTTTAAGCGACTCATAAAAACTACAGGAGAATCCACAAGTCCCCTGTTTCCATTCACCAATCCCATACATCGAAGAGCACACTGCAGCCCTCTTCTTATCAGATAGTATCAAGAGAGCAGGATGATTTCAGCCAAAATCAAGCCCACTGGCCCACCATAAACATCACAGATGTGCATAGTGAATCCTTGCTCTCTTACCACCTGTAGATCATTGGGTTGTGGTCCTCTGATCCCAGAAAATGGTAAATAAGAAAACCAGGAAAACCTGTTTTTCTCCTGTGAGACTTTTACAATGTCTCTTAAAGTTTTCTGGCATTCTTTTAACAAACAGACTTGTGGAATTTCCCAGAAACGACTTAATTTTCTTAGTTAACAAACTTCTTGTGATCTATTCTTAACAACTAGATAGCTGAATTCTACCATTTCCCACAGAAATGGATTAAAGATCTACATATTAAAACAGAAACACTAAACCGACTGGAACAGAGGTTAGGTAGAACTCTTGAAGACATTGGTGTAGGAAAAGATTTTATGAACAAAGCCTCAGTTGCCTATGAACTAGCACAAGCAATCAACAAATGGGACATTTTCTTACTATAAAGCTTCTGCACAGCAAGAGAAACCACCAGCAGTGTGAAGAGACAACCCACAATGCTGGAAAAAATATTCACCTGCT
>NW_004624821.1:5080101-5099606 GCF_000247695.1 Heterocephalus glaber | reverse complement strand
GAACTTGGGTCCTTGCGCTTGCGCAGCAGGTGGTGAAACCACTGAGCTAAATCCCCAGCCCAGTCCATCACTCTTAATCTCAGTTCCCCACAAAGTCTCAGGGTATAGGCAAATACAGTATAGACAATTTTCTGCCAGAGCATAACAAACATGGTCTCTAGTCCAACTGCCAATGGAGTCCTCATTCCCACCTGAAACCTTTTGGGCCTAGACTTTACTGTCTACCTTACTCTTAGCATTCTGGTCTTCTGAGCTCTGATCAGAATTGCCCATCGAGTTCTGTTTACAGCCCCATCCTGAATTTTGGGCCGCAATGGAATTTCATCTGCCAGATCAATTGGTCCACCATCCTTAATCTCAATCTCTAACAAGGGTCTCAGGAATGGGCAAATATGGACAAATTTTCTGCAAGAGCATAACATTTGTGGCCTCTAGTCTAACTGCTAATGAAGTCCTCATTCCACTCAAATCACCAGAACCTGGACTTTGTTCTGTATTCCTATCATCATCCTGGTCTTCTGAGTTTGATCAGAATCATCCATCAGGCTCTGCTTATAGCCTTCTCCAGCTTGTTTCTCTAAACCTTTACAAACTCCTTCAATAAGCCAATTTCAAAGACTTCCAAACCACATGGTCAGGTACAAACACAGCAATACCCTGTGCTTGGGGTTTTATATAGCAGTCTTTTTTTCCCCCTGAGACACGATACTCAATACCTACAACTTAAAGGAAGAGAGGTTTAATTTTCTCATGGTTTCAGAATGTAATTGGCTGTCTGTAAGCCAGAGACATCATGGCAGCATGGTAGAGCAATGCTATTTAGTTCATCATGTTTGGGAAGCAGAGTAGGGGAAGAGTACCAGAGCAAAAGATGCAAGGGAGCAGGCATAAACCCCAAGACCACCCAAAGACACTTAGACATGTGTTCTAGCAATCCCTGAAGCGCCAAAGCCAATAAAGTTGAAACTGCACCCTGCCACATGAAGACACATATGGATGGGCATGGTAATCTCATTTCCTAGTTATCCTCAAGGGACACATACACATTTATAACATGACACATATATAAAGGTATTTGTTCAACTCTATTCATAATAAGAAAAGGTCAAAGAGGTACAAAACCATTGAGTTCATTGAGTGGGATTCTATAGAGATTTAAAGTGATAAAGGAAACTATGTAATGATATAGAATGATGTAAGACATGTTCCTTAAAATTTTTATTTTAGTTTATTAGTGCATGTGATATGTTTTTGGTAAAAAAGTAAGGAACAAAACTGTGTATGTATTGCAGTGCTATTTGTGTAAAAAGAAACAAAAAAGACAAGCCCATTGCTCTCACATCTACAAGAATAACTGGGGCTTAGGAACTCATGTGTGAATGCATACTTTTTTGTGCCATTTGAATTTTGAATCACATTAATTCTTTTCCTATTCAAAAATTAAGTTAAAGCCAAAAAAGAATTGTGCGTTGCCTTTGTTTTCTCATCTTCTATTTATTCCTCAACACGGTGAAGCTGACCTCCCAGCATGTCATCAAAATTACTTCTTCATGGTCATTGAGGACTTCCATGTTGCTTCTTCCAGTGATCACCTTGAAAAGGTTTCATTGTTCATTTTACCAAACTTCGGAGTAGCATTAGCCTCAGATTACTATTTTCTCTTCTTGCAATATTCTCTCTCCTGTGTTCCAGAACAGTACCCTCTTTTGGTTTCCTTCTTACCTCTTCGTTGTTTTTTCCACTATCTTTTGTAAATGTTACAATCCTCTGGTATAGGTTCCAAGTACTATCTCCTACCCACATTCTCTGCCTCCGTGAACTTCCCTATTTTCATTGTTTAAATAGTGCCCGTGTATAGTCTTGCTTTCACCACACAAACTTGGTTCTCCCCTAATAAATCCTATCTTATTAAATTTTCCCACCTCTTTGGTCTTTGAGTCAGAACCTGGGAAGTCATCATTGTTTTTTTCAGACTTCTTGCTCCATACTCCTCCACATCTAATCCATTAGCAAGTCCTGTTATTTCTACTTCCAAAACGTATCTCAAATCTGTCCACTTTCCCCTTCTTCATTACTGTTATCATGATTTAACCAGCTGTTCTCTGAGCTATTGCACAGTTCCTCCCACATGTCTTTCCATTTTGGTTTATGAGACCTCACTCTAAATATCCATTTTCCGTATAACAGTCAAAGTAGTTTTTTCTTTCAGTGTCTAGATCAGATTATGTCACAGACCTGTGCAATGACTGCTTTGCACTTCACAGCACACCTTTGTGTAGCCTGTAACATGTTGTACTAACCAGGTCTTCTCAAGTCTCCAACCCATTTTGTGTACTTTTGCCCCAGCTGGTCACACTGGCTTGCTTTAAATTCCTGGAAAATGGCAACTTCCTACCTCAGGACCTTTTTATGGGCTGTTTCTTCCATGTGGGGAACTCTGTTTTCCTGTCTCATTATGTCTAGTTCTTTATGTAACGTATCTTATCTCATATCTCTCTTCCTTGGAGAGGACTTTTGTGGTGAGCTCATATACAAATGGCCTTTTCAAGGTATTTGCTATCATAATAGTTATAATATCCCATCTAACCCATCTGTTTTTGGGTCTTTCTGAAGTTCTGGAGCATGTTTCAAAAGGTTAAAAGTGATGACTATTTGACTATAGAACAGGTGAGAAGATAGAGAATAATATCTGCCTTGTTGCCAGCAAAGGATAAGAAAGAATATATCATTTTCAAACTATATGTGCAATAAAAGAGACAAGAATAAACTCAGAAGAGGACTAATGATTATTATCCTGGCCCAAGGGAATGACAGATGGAGGAATTATATCCTTTGAGAAAAACAGACATCCATTTACCATCTTGTAATCCCAAAAGATACCTAATTACCTCCAGCAGCAGTAGCATTCATTAGAGTTTAAATATGGCATATTGGATTTTGGGCACAGTTAGGGACTGAAAGATCTTTGGAGTATATCCAGTGTATCTTTCCTTTTTCTAATAAGCAAAGCAAGAACTGGAAAGGTTAAATGATATATCCAAAGTCATCCTATCATTGGATAAACTTGCAATTTAGAATCCAGAGAGCTTGCTCCCTGCTCCAGGGGGATTTCCATTACAATCTGCTAATGCTTCAGCTTTGAATTCCTGAAGGCAAAGGTGCTTGAGAGCTATATGGACCCAATGGAATCTTTAAAATTATTTTATCCAGCAATCTCAGAGTTATTTTTACTCTTTTTTAACATGCAAGATTTTAATTTCCTTTCTTTTTCTTTTTCTTTGATACCAGGGATCGTTAATTTCCTTTCTTAATAAATGAAGTGATCTTTACAAATATAAGTAATGCCATCACTTAAAAACAGAAAATAAAGACCAGTAAAAATGAAAAAAGTAAAAATCATCTGTATACTTGTCCCTTAACCCATGATAAAAGTGTTTGAGTGTCGTGTTTTTTCTTTGTAAAGATAACTCAGAAGAAGATAGTTGTTATTTTTATTTTTATTTCCCAGCACTGAAAATTGAACCAAGGGCCTTTTCACAGAGTTACATTCCCATCTTTTTATTTTCTTTTAATTTCGAGACAGAATCTCACTAAGTTGTCCAGGGTAAGCTTGAATTTGAGATCCTCCTGACTCAGCCTCTCTGAGTGCTGGGATTATAGGCATATGCCACCACACCCAGAATGAATTGCCTTCCAATGTTGAATCTAAACACTGTGACCAAGAAATGTCAAAAAAAGGGGCCTACATTTCTTACAGCTATACATTCTTCTGGATGCTAAACTAAGTTATGACAACAAAGTGACTACATGTTTGGGGGGTCTTATGTACTTTTTAATTTGTTTTAAGGCATCCTCAGTGGGACCCTAGAAGTTTTCATTATAATGAGTAAAGTAGGTGAAAACCATTTTTTAGAAAAGACTCTTAAGTCTGTGAATATGCAAAGCATGTTTTCATTTTATTCACTTCATTTGATTCTAGCCCCATGAAACAGATGTGTGGGAAGGCTGCTGTGGGTTTTTTCCTTTTGTTGTTGCAGTTGTTATTTTTTCCCCAAGCACAAACACATTTGCTCCGCCTGGGACCCAAGTTAGCAGAGTGGAGGGGAGGGGCCTGGCGGAGACGCGATGCTGACAGGCGAGTGGGTGCCGTTCAGGGCTGGGGGGATTCCGGTGAATTAGACATCCAAAGAAGGGAAGGATGACAAAAAGTAATTTCAACTTCGTTTCAGCAAGTTTAAGATGCCGGCATGTTTTGTTATTTAACCTCTGGGGAACAAATTAAAATCATATTCTTTCTATAATATACTTTAGAACTGAAAATAAAGAAAAAGTAATGATTGGGGTGTCTTAGTGTGGGTGTCACCAGGAGCCCTCCCATCATTATGTCACAAGCTTCAAATACTGAATTCAAAGTAACTGCTCCTCTCTCCTTGTGGTCAAGTGAAATCTGTGTAAACTCGGTAACCAGCCAGATCCTGTTATGAGCTATCTATTTTTGGGCAAATTACCTGCCTACTTGAGTCCTAGTTTTTTCTTATAGTGTTCTTATGAAAGTAGTGAGACAATTAGGCAAATGGTTTTGCACAGGGTCTGGGGTTCAGCAATCCTCTCCTACTTTATTTGTGACAAATGTGAGGGAAAGGACTGAAAGGAGAGGTCAGGAAGGAGAGAAAGGAAGGTGAAGGTGGATCATGAACTAAGCTCAGGGGTTCCTCTGCTCCTAGGAGTTTAACTGGCTTTAACCATAAAAATTCCTTCATTATATCAAGTGAAGTTTTTCCATTGTGACTTCATGCTGCTCCTATTGTTACATTTTTAAATGAAAATGTGTAATGACTAAATATGTTGTTTGTAGTGGTAGCAAACGTAAACATAGGTCTGGTATCTAAAAAACTGTAAATCTCTCTTTAAAACCTATGAGAATGTAAGTATCAGTCAGTATCATCCTGTCTTGTCAAACACTTGTCCTTTTCAATGACCTTGGAGCCTGTAGTGGTTTTTTCCCACCTTCTCTTACACCCCCGATGAGTCTCTATGCTTAATCAGGGATGAAGCTGAACTTTCTGCCACCCACTGCTCCTCAATGCATATGGATGGCTTTCTTTGAGTTGTGCCCAAAATAACATCTTATCTGAAAGCAACACTAGGAAATTCAATCATCTATGAAAAGAAGAGTGAAAAATAAAAGCAAAGTCAAGCCCCTTGAAAGTTCAGGTTCAGCTCTGGAAAATATACAAAAGGAGATTAGGGTGAGTCTATTTCTGGAAATCCGATTGCTCTACACAATGTGCCGAACAGTGGGGGGATCCTTTTGTGGCTAATGTGCACTTAGAGAGACTTGCTCCACTGTATCAGCCTTTTAACCTGCTGGAGAGCAAGGAGTCTCAGCTTCCTGTCTTGCGCTAGGTTAATTCATCAGTTGAGAGTTTCCCCTAGTGTTATATATGATAGCACCTACTCTGATTTTCTAGATCTGCTAGGTCTTGGCAGAGAGGTAGATTCCAAGGTAATACACCCAAACTGCTTCAGGAATGCATTTTTTATTGCTTGGTTTATTTCTCCCACTCACTAATCTAATGAATGCACTTTTCCTTCAGGGACATTCCCTTGAATTAGGGCATCCCCATGCATATTTCCCATACTCTAGTGAGATTTTTCTTAGGCCTACTGTGAGAGAAATAGGATAAGGAATACCAGAGCAGCCTGCCAGTGCCCACTAATGCAAACATAAGGGGCAATGTGTATGGGAGCTGCTACTGCTGGGTACCACATCCTCCCTCTCCACACTCCAACTTGTGCACGCTTGCACCCATTGTTGGCAGCTAGGTATGAAGCATCCCATGAGAAAAAAAATCTGATTTTATATTCCTCAAGGCTTCTGGATTTGTGTGTATGCTATTCTTTTTCAGTATATTTTTTTTGGCCTTGGTTGAGTTCCTCAGAGATTGAGGTTTCCATCAGACTCATCTCTGGCAGACTCCAGCTCCTAATAGGTCCACATGCACTGTTCTTCTTACATTTACACTGGAGTGTATGGAGAAAATAAACTCTAGTAATTATCAGCTCAACTCAACAGAAAACATCAACCAAAACAAACAAACAAACAAACAAAACCCAACAAAACTTTCAATTGGAATGATCTGGCTCTTTCCCAGTGAAAGATTTCCAGTTGTTTTGGCCATCAGAATAATTGCCTCATTTTTCCACTTTGATATGTTAGTTCCCTACATGATCCTCTGAGCTTTACACCCTTTGTCTGGCCTCCTGTTCCAGCTATTTATGCTTCAAATGTTTTGCTCCCCTCGTTCCCCCTTTCTCTGTTACCTGTAACCAAGGAAACTGATATATACTAAAAGCTTTCGGTAAATGCTCTTTCTGTCATTGTTGCCTTTGTTGCTGGCTGTCTTTTCTCTCCTTCCTCTTCTCTGGATTTTATAGGAAACAACACTTCTCCAAAGGGGAAAAGTACTGGTCCAGATAAGCCCTGGATGAAGATACACTTTGTAGAGGTCGGCAGCTCATAAAGTTGCCCTACTATTATGTTACAGGGAAACACTCTAATTTTGAGTCTGTTTTACACCTTGAAGTGAATAGAGTGGATTAGTGGCAGGAAAATAAACTTATTATGTCCCTTGAGCTTGGGTGACATCTCAGAGTAATAGAAAAAATTGTGCCTGATTTTCCCCAGGTTCTTGGGGAGAGTGCCATCTACTAGGTAGCCACAAACTGCTATTTAAACCCATATAGATTCCAAGCCAATAAATTATGAGTTCAGTTCTTCAACCATGCTGGCCACATCTAAAGTGTGCCATAGCCACATGTGGCCGGGAACTCACACACTGGGCAGCACAGACGGAGGGCATTTCCACTGCGGCTGGACACTCTATTGACAGTTCGGGTGTGGTCATCACTTTGCTCAAGTTGTTTCCTACCTAGCAGTGTCAGCTTCCCATATCACCACATCTGCCAGAGCTACCAGTCTACTGAAGCCTGGCTCTTTCTCACCTCTGTCATGCCTTGCAGACTACCCCACACTGGATTTTCCAGTTTTAAATGTCGTTGGCAGCATCTGTAGATGTTAGAATGCAATAATAAGTTGTCAGTATCTTAATTGATTATTTTGTGTGTTAGTCTTAGATTTTTAACTATATTAAAACATCTTGAGAACATGAATGATGTTATATACTCTTACGGGTTCTCAGTGCCCTGCATAACTCAGGGACTATATTATTATTGTTAATTTTCTTGAAAACATTCTCTAGGATCAAATTTAGTGATTTTATATGTGTCCTTGACTAGACTTGTGGGTTTTTATAAAGCAGCATTTGTATGTTTTTATTGTTGTATTCTTAGTGTCTGACACATAAAAGTGCTCAATAAATCTAAAAAGCAAAAGAAATGATTTTCTTTGATTTTAGAATAAGAGTGTGGATTAAATGTTACCTTCCTATTTACAAATTCAGAAGTTGAATCAGAAAAGTTTAATTTTTTTTTTTTGCTTAAATTCTTTTATTGGTACATTTTAGGTATACAGTACATTTGCATTTATCATTGGGTGCTTGTACCATACATGATGTATCTTTATTCTTATTTTTTCCCCATTCCCTGTGCTCCCTTCACCTCCTCTACCCTTCCCTATTTAAATTTTAGTAATTTAATGTTTCACAGAGTTGGTAAGTATTGGATTTTTGTTTGTTTGTTTTTTGAGATAGGGTCTCACTATGTAAATTTAGGCTGTCCTTGAACTTGATATATAGCCCAGACTGGCCTTGAACTTTCAGTGATCCTCCTGCCTCAGCCTCCTGAGGGCTAGGATCACAGATGTGTACCATCACACTCAGCAGTATCAGGTATTTTGCACTTCAATACTAGCACATGTTCTCTTTCCACTTGATGTCTCATTCTCCTCTCAGCAAAGTAACCTGGATTTCTTACCTGGTACTCAAGGCTCTCTCAGGGAGGAAGAGGTCTGAGATATTTCAACTTCATGATCATTTGACTGGTCAAGGCAATAGAGAAACCAGCACAGACTCAAGTGGTGATGGCATAAATTCCACCTCTGCTTGCAGTGGTTTATGCAAACCCCTGAGGGCAAGAGATTGCTGGGTACGTTTTTTAAAGACTAGCTACCACATGGAATCATTATCTCTGTAGGATATGAGTTTCCCATTTTTATGGTTCTTTTTATTATAATTATTCCAACCTAGAGCATCCTTCCAAGAGATCAATCAAAGCTATAAGATGCCAGAAGACTCCCATTAAAAGAAGTGACCTGTTTTGATTTTGGAAATAACCATCTGAAAAGTCTAGGATGGTCTTTTATTCCGGAAGGAGGCAAATATGGCTGTCAGCACTATACACAAGGAACTTGTGCTTTTGTCTTGCATGGGTGCTTATAATTCCCAACAATAGGCTTTTGAATTAGTACTACTGTCTTGGGATTTGGACAACTACGATTCTTGCCTGTAAGGTAAAGTCTCTCAAACTGTAAAACTTGCATCTTCCTTCCAGAGTGAAAATAAGCAAGCTTAAGAAAAGAAAGGAAAGACATTTTCACTTAAAGGGCTCTTTTGGCACCCCTTTGTAACTCACTCAGCAAATTCAGATTTGTACAATCAAATAATGTGTTTTTAGCACATGATAATCTTTTATGGTGAGCTCGGCTTTTATAGTTGTGTGAATTACTCGTGTTGGAAATAAGAAATAACACTAACAAAAATCTTCTGAATTTACTAGAATAATATTCTAAGCAATTCCTTTGAAAGAGGGAAATATATTGGGGAGGATCATGGTTGTTTTAATTTTTCTTGTTGCAGTCAGAGAAGAAAGTTAGAGGAATGCTGCTTTAGGGTCCCCAAAGGAACAGTCAACATAAGAAAATGGAAGACAATAGAAGGTTTGAATTCAGTTCAGCTCTGTCAGCTGAATTGTATTTTGGGGAGTAATTAATTATTCAACACAATGGGTGTTCTTAACAGCCTCCTCACTGTGTGTGTATATGTGTGTGTGTGTGTGTGTGTGTGTGTGTGCATGTGTGTTTCTCTGTGTGTTTCTTTCTCAAGTTTTCCTGGTTAAAAAAAATTATAAAAACAGCTGAGCAAAGCACACTTTCAGGAAATGCAAAATGAAGCCAAAGTGACTAAACCTGGCTCATTAAAGTCTGGCTGTGTCAATTTCTCAGAGAAGCAGTGGGCGTACCTATCTTTGCTCCAGAGTAGCAAGGAAGGTGTTATGGTCTTGATTGGCAAAATAGAGATCTCAAAAAAGGCATAGCCCTGAGTAGGCAAGCCCTAATTCTGAATTATGCATTGTTTTGAAAGCAAATGAATTCCTCAACCTCAAACTAGTAGATTCTGATTTAGATACTAGTGTCTGCATAGCCTTGCTGTGATATGATTCACTTTGCAGCAGAATTTAGAACTAAGTCTCTAGATCCATATTCGTGGAGGTCTCAGAATGATTTGCTTAAACCCTGATACCTTTTACTACCGAGTAGCAAACCATTCCAAACTTAGTGGCATGAATGAACAGCAATTTTACTATGATCTGAATTGTTTTGGTTGGCAATTTAATAAGGGAATGAGGGTAGTTTTCTTTGCCTTGCAATAGCTGGGACTTCTGCTGGGAAAACTCAAATTTCTGGAAGCTAGAGACTGTTTCTGAAACAGGCTTGTGTGGATATTGGTACTGGTTTTGGTTGGCTCCTTGGCTGTGTGTGTCACCTGGAACCTTGATGTGTAGGTCTCCCATGGGACTTGACTTCTTCCTAAGCTTGGAAGCCTTAGGGTAGCTGGACATTTTCCAGGGCGGCTCAGAAATTTAAATGTGAGTGTCATTGTTTATGACTTGGACTCAGGAAGTCTCAGTGTCTTTGTTGTCACACTTTACTCATCAAAGCAATTGTAATCGCACACAAATTCAAGGAGAAGGGACAGTTGTCACTTTGTAATGAGTTAATGGTAAGGTTACAATGTAGAAAAGCATGAATAATAGGAGATCTTATTGTGGTTATTTTGGAAAACACAATTTTCTACATCCCTGTCTTCTTAGAACAGGTTTGGGAATGAGTGTTACCAATTTGCCTGAAGACTAATATCCACCAACCAATTACTCAGATCATCTCGGTACAAGATAGTAGACCAAAGAGCTCGTATCTCATGAACTGGGGAGGTCTTATATTTCTTCTCTTCCCATAATTTAGACACAAGCCATTGGCCTTTGCAGTTATGCCTGTGGCTGGCTGATACAGGATAGAAAACCATGTACATTGCTCAGCTTTATTTTCATGTTTACAGCAAATAATCAGTAGAATATATAACTTTTAAATAATATTACTTAAGTATTTTCAATACTTACTTGTGTATGTGTATAATAAAAAAATCTCAAAATAAACCTAATTAAAGATATACAGCATCTTTATCAAGAAGATCAAGAACACAAATATTTGTTGAAAGATAGTACAGAAGTCCTCTTAGTGAGAAAATAAGCCTTTTGAAAGTCAACATATTGGCTTTCCTCAAATTGATCTCTAAATTCAATGTATTCTGATCAAAATCCCAACAGAGCTTTTTATTTCTTTGTATGACTTTTTTTTGTTTTATATCATTTTTGTTTTCTTAATCTAATCCCTCTTTGCTTAAGTTCTCACTGAATTTCTGTTACTTGCCATTGGAGAGCCCAACTTTTAAAACACATTAATTTATAATTCACTTACCCTTCTTTGATTCTGTTCTGTGGGAGCGATGGCATTTTGAAATAAGCACAAGTCACTTGTGGGAAGTAAACAGAGGTGATTTTCCACCATTCCACTAGACAAGAAAAGACTGAGTGCAAAAGCAAAGTTTCAATGTCTCCAGCTCATCAATATGTCTGAGGATGCTAATAAGGTAACTAAAGCTTTTCAAAATGACTTTTTTTCAGTTCCTGATTACTCATCACTCATTTATTCTTATTCTTTTTTTTGTTTTGTTTTGTTTTGTTTTGTGTTTTTGGTACCGGGGATCGAACTCGGGACCTTGCGCTTGCAAGGCGGGCGCCAGAACCACTGAGCTAAATCCCTGGCCCTATTCTTATCCTTTAGTTAATTATTGAGGGCCAGCTGTGAAAGGGGTGCCATGATATCTTAGTGATAAAATGGGAAACATTAGAAATAAAGACAGGATTTCTGTCTCCGTGGGTGTAACAGCCTAAGTAGAGAAAGAGAAATAAATAGTTAACTAGGCACAACTTTATTATTATTATTATTATTATTATTATGAGTAGGAAAATTTATTGAGAGAAAGAAAGCTTCTGCCTAATAGAGACAGGAGGGAGACCGGAAAGTGGCTTGCCCGCCCACCCCGCTTTTCAAAGATGTTTTATACAGCCATGCCATGTGGTGAGGCAGGTACAAAGTGGGGCAAAACTATAAGACCCAATGGAAATTTACAAGGTGGGCATGAGGTGGGACAAAACCATGATCAGCCAACAGGATTACAAGTACAGTCACCCAGGCAATACTGATTAAATGGGGGTCAAATGGGGGAGCAAGTACCATAGCAAGTGTACAAAGATTTTCAGTAAGGGTGGGGGTCAGGGATATTTCCTGGAAAGGCTGGATTAAGACCTTGGCCCCCCACCTAGGTGATTGATACCTATTTAGAATATCAATCACTGCTATTTATCCCCAGGGGAAACACAAAGGTATAGTAGTTTCTCTCCTTTAATGATTCTGGCCTTCAGTGAATGTGTCTTGATGTCCTCCATGTTGGCTCCTCTGGGCTGGCCGTAACTACCTACAAGATAGCTAATTAAGTAACCTATCTGCAATATTCCCCTCTCTGAAGAAGTACCCCTAACTGCTGTGAGAGGGGAAAGGGTGAAGACTGTTCTGGCTACTTCTAGCTGAAGAGGGTCGTAGTTGTGATCAGCAATTAGAGTTACTCTACAGAGGGTCTATCTAAAGGGCTTCGATAAGCACCAGGCATTGTCATCTTGGTAGTGGTATAGCTCTGAGTCTGGAGGAGACAAGGCCAAAGAAACAGCTAAGAATACATGGGCCAAATTATAAGGTCAGCAGGACTGGTATGAATATAGCCAACAAGGGTTTCCACTGGGAGGAACTATTAACAGCCTCCCACAGAGGATAAAGAGAAGGTCCAGGGGACTTTAGAATCCAGCATAGAAGTATTGTATAGTTCAGCAGTTATGAACTGTTTACGAGGTCGATCTGGTGGATCCCAGTAAACACAACATTATTTTTTAATTGGGAAATAAAATTGTATATATTTATCATGTTGTTTTGAAATATGTAAACCTTGTGGAATGGTTAAGTTAAGGAAATTAATGTATGCAGTACCTCAAATACTTTTTTCCTTTTGCAGTGGGCACACATAAATTCTACTCAGCAATTTTGAAGAATAGAATATATTATTATTAACCATAGTTACCATCTTATACAACAAATGTCTTGAACTTATTCTTCTTGTCTAACTGAAAATTTTACCCCTTGACCACCATCTCCACAGTCTTTCCACTCAACCCCAGCCTGTGGTAATAAAAAAATAATTTTGGATGGTGGTAGTTGGTGTGATTATGAGAAAATGAATGCTGTTTAATCTTATTGGATGAAACCATGTGGAGAAGATGATGGACAATTGCAACATGAGTTCCTGTACTCTATGTTCTTAGAAGAATGTGGACTTATTTTGCAAGCATTTCTCTTCCAACAGGGTTCACAGTATTTGGAATTGTACTATTGTGTATTAGTTTCTGTTACTACATAGCCCAATAAAACTACTTTCACCCATGTATCATACTCCATATCTTCCCCTTATCAATAGAATTCATTTCTCTTATTAAATGACAAGTAAGAAAATAAGCCTAAAATGTTGAAAAGATAACCCAGTCTTTGGGAGTTCATTAGGTTAGAGGCAATGACTTAGAAAAGATGAATTTAGTGGAAAATGGAATAAAACTTTAAAAGTTATATGATTTGTAAATAAATACCACTGCTAACTTAAATGAACTTTCAGAGCTATCTGCAAGAAGGGCTGGGCCTTTAAATATGTGCGTTGATGTTGGCAACCCTAGTAGGAGGTACAACTGGGTAAGGTGGATTTTTTTTGTTTTCAGGTTTCTACAATCTCCAAAACTGCTAGCAGTGAAAGTTTCTCTGTGCCAACTTTCCAGAAACTGCAGCATTAACTCCTTTATTCTTGAAAGGAAATCTGGGTGGCACATTATTGCATCCACCACAAATGACAGCCAGAGAATTACGTGTCTCATAGACACACAGAGGAGTAAAAATTTCTCTTTTTTTGCATTCAAAAAACTCATTTAATGTGAAATCATATGCATAAAGAATGTAAAACAGTATTTCATGGACTAGGTCCCCAAAACAATGGAATTTTAATTTCAGACAATGTGAACTTCAAGCTAAAGCTGACTAGAACAAAGGTCACTACATACTAGTCAAGAATAGTTCTACTGGCATATGTTCATTCTTTTTTTAAAATTAGTACATGTATGCCATATATAATGATCACATTCATCTTGGGGAATTTGTACCTGTACATAATATATCTTATTTCTTTTTTTTCCCATTCCCCTCCACTCCCTTCAACCCCTCCTCCCTCTGATTTACAAAACTGTTATTTCCATTTTGTGCTCCAATTCTCTTTAAATCCCCTTTCTTTTTTAAATTTTTTTTGGTACCGGGAATCGAACTCAGGTCCTTGCACTTGTGCAGCAGGTGGCAAAACCATTGAGCTAAATCCGCGGCCCTAAATCCCCTTTCTTATCCTTTCCTTTCGCCTCCCCCTCCCTTGTTCCTTTTTCCATTTGAATATGTTTTTCCTACTTCCCAATATCTGTTCTTCATTTTGCTCCTTATTTACCCTTTGGATTTCTCATACAAGAGAAATAATGCAATATTTAATCTTGCGTGTCTGATTCATTTCACTTAAAATTATGGTCCTGAGATGGATCAGGTTTCCTAAAAAATGCCTCAAGTTTACCTTCCTTTATTGCAGAATAGTACTCCATTGTATATAAGTATCACATTTTCTTTATCCATTCATCTGTTGATGGACTGTTTCGAGAATTTAGGTATTATAAACTGTGCTGCTTATAAACATGGGTGTGCAGGGCTGGGGATTTAGCTCAGTGGTTTCACTGCCTGCTGCGTAAGTGCAAGTACCCAAGTTCGATCCCCAGTACCAAAAAAACAAACAAAACAATGGGTGTGCATATATTATTGGGGCATAATGCTCTTAATTCTTTTGGAAAGATACCCAGAAGAGAAATACCTGGTTCAAATGGAACCTCTAGTTTTAGTTTTTTGAGGGCTCTCCATATTGATTTCCACAGTGGTTTTATCAACTTATCCTCCCACCAACAGTGGAGAAGGTCCTGTTAAGGAGTGAAAGGAAATTAGTTGCATGAGATAACAGGAAGAGAAGTCCAACTAGGAAAAATACAGATAATAGGGAGTGGAAATTAAACTAGAGGGAAAGAAAATATACTGAGAAAAGAAAGTTGAAATAGAAAGTGAGAAAAGAAGGGAGAGAAGAGAGAATTAAAGAAGAGCCTATTCAAACAAGTAAAGCCATGTAATATGGTAAAAGTGGGAGGAGACAAGTAAATGGGTGGTAGAACTGCAACTTCCACCAAAAGCAAAAACAAATAGTAAAAATAAAGGAATAGAGGAGCAAAAAATGAAGGTTAAATGAATAAGGAAAAAGAAGAAGAGAGAGACAGAGAGGCAGGCAGGCAGACAGACAGACAGACAGACAGAGGTTCCTATGTATACTCAGAAGAATGTTTTCTTCCAGGGGCAATAGTCTTTAATCTTACAAGTCACATTCCTCTTTGCTCCTCTTTATAGTCTGTGAGTTTTTATGCAGGTTACTCACATCAAGAGGACCTCTCTCCATAGCCCTGTTTGCAGCAGGTGTTCAAGCTGGGCTATCAGAACAGGGAATGTGAGGCCTTGGTTCTGAGGCTCCTGTCCTGTATTCCTGCTGTTTGGGGACCAACACTGTTTACCTGATGCACATTCCAGTGTGAGTGGGAGAGTCTCCGGATACCAGGCAGAAGCTCCTGTTAACTCAGAACTCCCGGAGGAGATGCAAATCTGCACAAAACTAATGTGGGGAGATAGGTCCAGTGAGGTTGCAGGGCTCTGTGTAGTACCTCATGGGCACCCAGAGTACTGGGCAAAACAAGCAGAACCTTGACCTTTGCTGCTTAACCAGGCAAAGGACTGGCCTATTGTATTAGGCAGAGACTGTGCCTGGGACACTGGCATAAGGCAGGGCGGAGACTCTGATGCACCCAGAGTGGAGGCAGTGGGCCTGGTGCTAAGTGGACACTGCCACAATCCAGGTGTTCCAGGCAGAGAGGTCTTGGAACACAGTTTGCCTGGGAACTCCAGAAAGAATGGCTATCATCAAGAAATCAACCAGTAACAAATGCTGGTGAGGCTGTGGGGAATAAACATTTAATTCTATCCACAACGTTCACATTGTGGGAGACTTGCAGGAGAACTTGGCACCCTTTGCCATGCTGCTGTCCATGCATCTTCCCCAAGGCCTGGAGAAGCTGCAGGAGATTTGGTGGGGGACGGAGGAGGAGCTGCTCTAGGTTCTTTCCCCAGCAAGATGGGCTGAGGTCTGTGATGACGTGTGTGAGCTGCTGCACCTGCTGCTCTGCACTTACCTTCAAAGTATAGGAGCTGCTGCTTCACTCCCCCCCTACAAATTTTGTGTGAATGTGTTTATGGGCAATACTGATCTAGAGCCATTTTGGGAAGTGTGATTCTAGCTCCATTGAATTGACATTGTGCAAAAACCACTGCATACTCATTCTCTCTCTCTCTCTCTCTCTCTCTCTCTCTCTCCCTCCATCTCTCTCTCTCTATATTCTATATGTACATACATAGTTTCATTCTTTTAATACTCTGAAGATTTTTGCCCTCATTTTAAAGATAGAAAAACATGAGAGAGAGAGAGAGAGAGAGAGAGAGGAGTTGAATGACTTGCCTAAGAAGTCATTGATATTTGATTGGTCTAATTCTCAACCTACACACTTATCCACAGTGCTAAAAAGTCTTCTCTTCCAAGCACTGTAAAAAGGCAGGCAGATTACTTATTTATAAACACTTTGTCAATGTAGCATATGTTCATACATTTAGCCTCAGAATGAAAGATGATAATGCACCTTGATGTTTGCCAGTGATCCTCAATGCTTGCTGCCAAGATCTCTCTTTGTGCTCTGATGGTTGTCTGGTAGCTCATTCATCACTGATGACATGGAGGAACTGTAGCTTAACTGGTCCAAACCGTGAATATCCAGGCTTAGGGCATACACACTTGTGTCTATTATTATCAACCATATCCTGGTGTCCTTTGATGATTGTGTCTTATAAGAGGAGGCCTCTCCTGATTTGTTTTGCCAGGTGTTAATATCTTATTACCACAAATAGAGGTCATTTGTGTGATGGGTGGAACAAGAATCTGGGAAGAGGAGAGGTGCCTCATCTTATACCTTTATCATTTCAGTCTGCTTCTGTCTCTTGCAGCTGCTGGTTTCTGTCTCTCCTTGCTTCTTTTTACAAGCCAGGGAAGACCCCTGCCTGCAGCATGGAAGGTCTGGAGTAGCAGGGATATAACCACCTAGGAGCAGTGCTCAGCCAATGCCTGCTGAGAGGTGGTGTATAAATCCTCTAGCTTCCTCACTTTTAGCTAGTACAGATTCAAGACATGTGGTTTTATGTTTTCACATGATTTTCCAGAATTTTCTTGTGGGGTTAAGCTCCAGTTCCTCACGGTGTTTCACTTGTTTGGTGTTCCCTCTATTGACTGACTGCTTTCCTTCCCTGGAGCCCCTTCTATGTACTTCTACAGCTTTCTGAATGAAGTGTACTTGAATCTTTAATTTGGCACCTGCTTATGTGAAGATCCAAATTAAGACAAGAGAGAAGAACATGGAAAGAAGATGCAAAAAGCAGACACAGGGCAATTAATAGAGGGAGAGAATGATGGGAGAAGTTGGATAGAAAAAGAAAATTGGATGGATGGAGAAACTCCTGAGATTCTGAGGGAAAAGGAGAAGGTTATAATTTCACCTGAAAATATAACTGTTAGGTGAGCATCCCACACAGATCTGTATATAGGTCAGACCCTTGATTCAATCATGTTCTTCTGTAGCTGAGGATCCAGACATACCTTAGTTAGAATCACTGAAGACTCCCAGTCAATTTTATTTTTAATTTTTAAATTAATTATAATTAAGAGACCAGGTCTTGTTATGTAGTTCAAGCTGGCCTCAGACTTGTAAATATGCTCATGCCTCAGCCTCCTGAGTACCAGAAATATAAGTGTGCACCACCGACCTGGCTTCCAGTCCATTTAAAGCCAAACTTAAATGGTGGAAGAGAGCTTTGATGAGAAAAGTATAATTTCACGAATGTATCACCTATGTGTTCCTCCCAGGTCTGATATTTTCTTCTTTTCCTCTTTCCATTGGCATGTCCAGAGATAAGAAGTGATTTTTCTCACTTTTTGGCATATTGTTTCTCTTTTGGATTAAAAAAAATGAGAGCCACATTTGTAATACTCTCATAATATAAGTTGGCATTTTTCAAAATGAACTAAAAATTCAGGTTCAATACACTGAAAGCCAATTTTGTATTAAACTTTTAATTGAGTAGCTCAGAGAATAATTACTGAACATCTGAAGTATAATGTCGTGAGTGAATAAATCTGGAGTTTAATACAGTAACTGTTCCTGCTGGTGGTCTCCCCTGAGAACATATCTGGGTTTTCTTTAGCTTCTGCTATTCTGACAGAGGACCCCTGATGGTTTCCTCACCTGGCACTATGTTCTTCTGGTTTGTTTGTTCTCTTGTTTCCTTATTGGGTTGGATTTGCCCACTGCATAAGAATTATGTTGTTATAGTCACCATGGGTGGCTATATTAAAGGGAAGCCACCTACCTGGAATATCTCAGAGGACAATTCAATGCCAAAGAACTTGATCCTCTGGGGAAATAGTATTGCTATTTATCCAGTAATCACCTTTCAGACAACTTATCTAGGTATCTTTTTCTCTGTATATTTTTGCAAAATATCTGGGCAGGTTGAAACACTGCTATTGTGTGGATAACAATAGCAAGGTGGAAGAATGGCAAGCTTTAGAAACAATCTTTTTCACTTATAGGGAACATTGAACCACCTACTGTCAGATTCCTGTTGTTTATAGTCATATTTTAATAAAAGGACTAAAAGTCCAACTATTCATGAAATAAGTATAAATTAAGATTAATCACCAGTCCACCTTCCAGAAAACAACAAACATTATCTTTGTTAATGAGTTCTTTTAAATAGGTGTGGCACAACCTATTTTAAAGTTGGATTAAATTAGTGGGCATTGAATAGAGACTAAGCTATTGCTTTGGTCCAGTTCTTAAGATCATTTTTATTATCACACCTGTGGCTCCTCTATTTGGTGTAGCTACAATTCAATACTAATAGATTCAATGGCACTACTTCCATCTTTATGATTTTTATACTCTCTGTACTTACATGCACTTAATACTTTTTAGTAAAATCACATTTCAAGCTCATTATGTTTGTTTGGAAGAAACACTGAAACATTATCATAAGTAGAAAGTTTTGTTCTTGAAAATTTAAAAAAGTGTGTGCATAAATATTAAATGTTAATTTGATCTCTGAATCACCTGAATTCATCTCATAAGACATGTTACAAAAATATTAGTATAGGAAAATGTTTCCAGTGATCCTATTTTTAAGCTATAAACAGTGCTATAGAATTGGTCAGTGTGGTGATATAGTGGTTATCTACGTCCAACATCCTCTAATGTATTTCCTTCATACCAAGTCTTCTGATTATAGTGAAATAAAAGTAAAAATCAATAAGAAAAGGAAAACTGGAAAATTCACAAATGTGCAGAAATTACATACTATTGAAAAACTAATGAATCAAAGAATAAAAACAAAAGGAAATTTAAAAATACCTTGACAAATGAAAAAGGAGGAAAACACCATACATTCTAACTATGGAAAGCAGCACGAAGAGGGAATTTCAGACCAAAAGATAAATGCACTAAAAAAATCAAGTTAAAAAAACCTAACTTTATATGTCAAGAAACTAGAAAAAGAACAAACTAAGTTCAAAGTTATCCAAGGAAGGATAGAATAGAGATTAAGGCAGAAGTAAATGAAGTGGCAAATAAAAAAAAGAAAAAAATCAATTGAACTGATTGGTTTTTTTCCTTCTTTCATTTTCTTGAGACAAGATCTTGCTTTGTAGCTCAGCCTGGCCTCAAACCAATGATCATCCAGCCTCAGCCTCCCACATGCTGGGATTACAGTTAGGCATCACCAAACCTTGCTAGAGACATGGTGTTTTGAAGAGATGAAATTAGTGCAGTATTCGCTAAGGAGAGAGAGAGAGAGAGAGAGAGAGAGAGAGAGAGAGAGAGAGAGAGAGAGAGAGAGATCA
>NW_004624821.1:5043977-5070009 GCF_000247695.1 Heterocephalus glaber | reverse complement strand
TCTGATTTCTTCTTTAATTTCCTCTGTGACCCATTAGGTGCATAGATATTTATGACTCTCATCTCTTCCTCTTGGATTGTTCCTTTATAAGGATGTAGTGTCCTTCTTTGTCTCTCTTAATCAGTGTTGGTTTGAAATCCACTTGATCTACAAAGAAGATAGCTTCTCATACTTTTTTTCTGGTTCCTGTTGCTTGGAGTATTATTTTTACCCTTTAACTTTCAGTCTATGAGTTTCCTTTTGAATTAAGTGTGTTTCTTGTATGCAGCATATTGTTGGCTCTTGCTTCTTGACCCATTCTGCCAGTCTATTTCTTTTGATTGGTGAATTAAGACCATTAATTATGTATTATGTAATTATGTATTATAAATGATACATATTGACTTATTCTTGTCATGACTTTTTCTTTTTGTTGCATACTCCCCCTTTACATTTAATTTCTTGTTGTGCCTGATGGGTTCATTCTGCTGGGCTTCCTGAGGTTGTGATCCTCATTGTCTGTTCCTAGGATATTGTCTACAATTTTTTGGAGTGCTAGTTTGGTATTCATGAAGTTCCTAATGTGCTCTTTGTCATGAAAGTATTTTATTTGTCTATCAATTTTGAAAGATAGTTTTAGAGGGTACATCAATCTGGGTTGGAGGCTGTTTTCCTTTAGGAAAAATCACTGCAGGTCTTCTTGCCTTGAGGGTTTGCGTTCAGAAGTCTGCTGTGATTCTGATGGGCTTTCCTTTGTATGCGATTTGTTTCTTTCCTCTGACTGCTTGTAGAACTTTGTTTTTCTGTTGGGTTTCTGGAATCTTAACTATTATGCCCCTATGTGTAGATTTTTTTTTGATCAAGGCTAGTTGGAGTCCTATATGCTTCAGTTGTCTGTATGTCAAGTTCTTTTCCCCTTCTTGGGAAGTTTTCTGCCATTACTTCTGTGAACAGTTTTTTTAAGTCATCTGTATGCTCTCCTGTTTCTTTATTGACTCCCATCAGCCTTATGTTATTCTTCTTTGCATTGTCTAACAGCTGCTGGATTGATTTCTAATGGTTCCTTACAATTTTGAAACAATTTTTCTTTTTCTGGTCACTGATTGCAATCTTATCTTCTGTATTTGAAATTCTTTCCTCACATTGGCTCATTCTGCTGCATAGACTTTCAATGGAGTTTTTGATCTCCTGAAAATTTGTTTTATGGATTCCATCTCAGGTCCTCTCTAGGTTTATTAATCATGTCTTTTACTATGATCACAACCTCTGCTGATATCTGAGAAATTATTTCTGATTTCATTTTTTCCAGATCCTCTTTTGTTGCAAGTTCATGGGGTCCAGGTGGTTGAGTATCAGAGTGTTCCATCTCATTTCCCTTTGGGGTTGCTGTAGGTGATCTGGAAGTTTAGTTTTCAGACTTGTTTATGTGTCTTCTTATTTCGACTGTGTGTGTGTGTGTATATGTGTGTGTGTGTGTGCTGTTGTGGGCGTAGTGGAATGGCAGCCTGGAAGCCCCTTCCTCTGGGCTGGGAGTGGTTGAACGGTGGCCTAAGCTGTATCTTTAATCAGTGGAAAAGTTTTGATCCTGCCAATTAAAAAAAGGGAAGAGCTGATCTATTGCTTTTGTTTGTTTGTTTTTGGTACTGGGGATTGAACTCATGAGCTTGCGCTTTTGAGGCTGGTGGTGGAACCACTGAGCTAAATCCCTGGTTGAGCTTATCTATTATTGTAATATGGTTTGGGTTCAGTATGAACTAGAAAATGATAGAAATAGGTAGGGGTTGACAATTTAAATCATAAGACCATTTTTCAGATAAACAAAATGTGGTATGAAATCCCTTATGTTCAGGCTTTTGTGACCCTTTATTTCAGGAAAAGCCCAGAAACTGTGGTATTTCCCAAGCAAGACAGAAATAGAGAGAGAGAGAGAGAGAGAGAGAGAGAGAGAGAGAGAGAGAGAGAGAGAGAGAGAGAGAGAGATATGTTTGACAATCCTGTCCTTAGAAGCCCATCTGCTTCTCAAGGAGATATGGGTGTCTCCAATTGTTTAATGAAGAAACTTCAGATGGGACCCCAGACACTTGTGACCCAATTGCTGGACATGGCCTTTTCTGTGTTCAACAATTTGGGTCTGGAGGAATGTCAAAAGATAAAGGGTAAAATTATTGTTGTCACATTTGACAATGCTTTAAACTCACGCAGGTCATCTAAGGGAAAACCCCAGGACAACTGAGGTTCTAGTTTTAGGTACAAGGCATCTGGATCCTGGGCATGTGACTGTACCAAGTCACTGCCTGGGGACTGCTCCATGTATGAGGCAGCCAACCCATTCCTGGAAGAACCCTGAGTAACACTGGACATTATGGATGATCCAGTTTTACACACTCTCTTTTGACTTCCTTCTCTGGAAAACCTTCCTCAAGATCTATGGCCTTAGTTAAGGTTGAGAGTACCTCTAGTCAGAGATTCTTTACTCCTGCTCTGACATGTCACTTTGAAGCCCAAATATTTATTTAACCACAAGTTTCTAATTTTCCCACAGTCCTACTCCCTTGCTAGAAAGAGATTTGCTAGCAAAACTGGGGGCAATTCTCAAATTCCAGCAAAGGCCAAATGGATTTTACCTGTTAGAACTATGCCAGGTCTCCCTGACCTAATTAGCTGATAGGTGGATCCTGCTGTATGGTAAAATGGAATACCTGATGTAAGAAAACCCTTCTTCCTCTACACATCAAAATAGAAAGAAACTGCTTTTGATGTCTTCACCCAAAGGCTAGGACAAGAACTCTTCCCTGAGGCATACTTTACAAAAAGTTAGATGGGGTGGCTGCTGGATGGCTACCCTGCCTGAGAGCAGTAGCAGCTATGGATATTCTAACAGAGGAGCTGCAAAATTAACTTCAGGACAGAGATTAGAAGTCCTGATTTCCCATCAGATCAGGCCTATTCTTGAGACAAAAGGTTACTTGTGGTTAACAGGGGAACATCTTACCAAGTATTAGGTCGTGTGCTTAGATACCCCTGAGGTAATTATAAAACTCTTATTATTGCATTACTCTTTATCCTGCTTTTTTGATGCCTATAGGCCCAGAAGTTAGCCACTCTTGTAAAGAAGTGATCTCCCAGACCTATGTAAACAGGCAGGATATCAGTGCCCCTTCCAAGCCCCTGAAGAAGTGTGATTCTCTGATGGAAGTAGCTTTGTCCAAGAAGGACACTGAAAAGCAGGTTATACAGTTGTCAGTTTACAGCAGGTCACTGAAGAAAAATCTCTTCTCCCAGGAACCTCTGCTTAAAAGGCAGAGATAATAGCTCTTACTTGGTCATTCATATTAGGAAAAGGCAAGAAGCTATATGTCTACACAGACTGCCAATATGCCTTTCTGGTACTACATGCCCATGAGGCAATCTGGAAAGAAGGAACTGGCGGATTCCTGTCCATTAGATCAAGTTCATTCTTTACCCAATGAACCTAAATTTGAAAAAAGTGAAACAAATTTCCACTCGTGGCACAGAAACCATTGAGAGCAGTCCATCCTTTGCTGTAGTACATCATAGTGAGGAAGGCAAGGAGACCTTAGGAAGCAATAAAAATGTTCATAATCACTCTGAGGGAGGAGAGTATACGCTGGGAGCTTGTAATATCTCAAGTGTCCAAAATGGAATTGCATTGGTTCACTCTGACTTACGATCTAGATAGCAAGCATGGGGAGGATAATGACCGTCTTCAACTTTCTGCAGAAATTGTGGAAGGTGATAGATACCAGGAAGCATTAGGCAATACAGTGTCTGAGTTGGAAAATGGAGAGGCAGAAACATATGCTGGTCTTTCACCGTCACTTCCCTCTTTTAATAGTGAAATAAGTGATGAGTTTGAAGAGTTAGATCCAGCATCATTAGTGAAAAGTTCTGGTGATACTGAATTTGTGTCCATTTCAGCAGAAATATTGATGTAACTTAGTGTTCACTCATATAATGGATAAGCTTCAAGATTCCGAAATGTGAAGCGGCTCCCGAGCGTGCACAGCGCTCGATCCTCCCACCCGCCATCACTGCCTTCTTCTCCGCCTCTGACTCCTCCCCCAACTACCGCGCAGCTGCAGGCAGAGGCGGCGGTGGCCGTGGAAGCCTTGGTCAGGACATTTTGAAGAGTCAAGGCCAGCCCCTGTTCAAAATGCCTGGAGTCTTTAGTGGAGGTTTAGTTTCTGTATGGACCATATTAGGACTATTGCTATATATAAGGACTGGGAGAAGTGGGTGAGACAGGACGTGGAGAGACAGAGGAGCCTCATGGAATATGTGGGGTGGGAGTGTAGACATTGTGTAGGCAAGATGGAGCCATTGTAAGGCATTAACCAATGGAGTGGTGGTGTCACCAGATGAGGTCCAAGGAGGTCCCTTAAAGAGGAGATGGGGGCCTCAACTTGCCCCATAGAGTAGATTTTTATAACAAAAGGATCTCAGAATGCACCAGTGATAGGAATAGGAAGATTTATTGGGCAGAGTTAGAAAGTAAGAGAGAATAAGGAAAAGGTCCAGTTTGAGCACCTGCAGGTGCTCATTCTGTTGTACAGGTTTAGTTCTGTCTGTTCACAAAATACGAGGCCACCTTTTATGGGTTAGCTAAGGTGGGCCAGGTTTCCAGTTATCTTTGTCTCAGGTTTGTTTTTTGCAGCTCCAGAGGAATCCTTATAGCCCAGAGGGTAATGTGGTCCCCAGAAGATGATTATTCTTTCTTGGGAGAAGGGCTGCTTCAGTTGTGGTCATGGAGTAATTGCTCCTGCTTGGGGGAAGTGACCTTAGCATTTTGTAGTCTTCGAGGCTCTGGTTTTCCTGGACCCGAAGGTGAATGTAGGTTTGGATACTTCTAGGTGTCACTTGAGGGGGTCTGGAACTGGATGTTGTAAAACGTTGGCAATTGGTTTCCCTAAAAATCTTGAAAATTACTTTAGTCACTGTTGTCCCATCTCATATGAGATAGGATAGATAAATGTAGGGCTAATAAACTTTGTTACACAGATACTCACATGATTAACATACCTACATGCAGAGCTGAGCAGGGATCTGACCCAACTTTAAGGTAATAAAGGAGACATAAAATAAAGCAGAGAAGCCAAGCTTAGAATTATAGTTTCCTCATCTCCTTTCTACTTATCTTTATGTCTTCTATCCTACTTCAGTAGGATCCCATATGTATTTCAGAAATATTACTTCAATTGCCATTTGGAAACATCTTTCAGTATCTTTTAAAAAACATCTTTTAGAAGGACATTTGAAATATATTGTGAGAGAGATAAAGAAGTTAATTTTTTTGTATATCCTTTTATTGGTACATTTTAGGCGTACAATATAAAGACATTCATCATTGGAGATATGCACCTTTACATACTCTCTTGGTTCTTATTTTTTTCCCCTTCCCCTGCCCTCCCTTCAACCTCTCCATCCCTCCCTATTTACAAAGACTTTGTTTCCATTTTTCATTTTCTCATATTAATTCCATTCCCTTCTTTCCTTTCCCCTACCCCTCCCACTTCCCCTTCCCCTTTGCCCCTTTTCGTCCTATTTCACATTATCTATTATACCTTTTAGTCCTTATTTACATAAAGAAGTTAATTAAGGCCAAATCAATAGGGATAGAGAAATGGTAAGATTCTGGTGATTAGGAAATGAGGGGTGTCAAGGCCAAGTTAGCAAGTATATGTAGGGGAAGAGAGTATAAGGATGAATCCAGATCTTTTGCTCTGCTGCTGCTGAATTTGGGGAGGTTGGAAGGGGGATATAAGGGTCTTAAGAGTCTAGTCTCTTGTAAGGAATATGCCTTTCTGGTCCTAGTAATCCTGAGAACTAAAACATAGATTTTCTTGTGTATAGAACCATATATATTTTTAGCTGACACGAATGGTGTAGTATGGCAGAAAGCAGGTTACAATGATTTAAGAGCATCCTGACAAAAGAGCATGTAATTTGAAACTTATTCCTTTACTTAGAAAATATCTATAAAGGGACCATTATGAGCTAGGCTGTGTGCTGGAGATGCAATGGCAAATTTGTTTTTTTTTTTTTTAAGAAAATATAGAATTTATTAGACACTGAGTAGAAAAATAAAATCATTTAAAAAGAGACCCAGAGAGCTCCCTTGATTCCTCTGGGCACCTCTATGCCCTCCACTCCAACCCCAAGAAAAGCATTATTTTATATACACAATGGCTAGCAAAGATTAAAAAGACGCAAACTTCCAAAGATGACAGATGCTCAGGTTAAAGAGGTTGATGACTGAGTCAGGTGCTATCGTCCCTAGAGGAGTCCTCTTGTGTGGTCGCAGCACCAGTTCAGGCCCCAGTCTTGTGAACCAGAGGCTGATACCAGGGACCCTGAGCATGTGACGAGGCAGACAGCCTATGACCTCATTGCATCTTCCATCATCTTCTCTATCCAGTATTGCTTCTGCTCCTCTATTGCCTGGCCAAACCGATCCATGGCTTCTCTTAGTCGCTGGGAATTTTCTGCAAAGATGAGGTGAAACCACTGAGATTCCTTGAACATGTAAGATTTGCCACGGGATAATATCAGCTTGTGGTCCAGGAAGCGGCAGTGGAGGACCGGTTCTTCTTCAAATGTACATGGTTCCAGTAACTTCTTCAAGTTTATCCAGCTATAAAGGCCACAGCCATGACTGCAAAAGGTGATCTTAAACTCATACTGCTCCTCCAACTCACGCAGCCTCTTGGAGACATACACATAAGCCTCCTGGAGCCAGGAGTGATTGGTGGGCAGGTACACTCTGTTGATCCAGTCTCTGTCCCCTAGCAGGTGACGCAGCTTGTACTGGGTGATGCCAGAGACACTGTGGAGGTAGCCAAAGGGGCTCATAGCAGAGATCACATCATCATTGTGGGTATACAGAACACCAACGTGGAAGCCAGTGATGCCAAAATCCTTACTGCCCCAGATCACATGGGTCCTGTTGGGGTCAGGCAAACTTTCTAAGCTCGGAACACTGTGGAATATGATGGTTTTGTCAAACACGGGCAGCATGTATGTTTCATCTATGATCACATGTCGTGCATTTCTTTTGTCAAATTTCAAGTATTCTTTCCATGACTCCTTCACATTGACATCACCCAGAGCATTCTGAGGGTTGGCTAGCAAGAGGGCTTTGACCTTTTTACTCTTAGTCTTAGCTTCAAGCAGGGCTTGCTCTAGTCTGCCCATCATGAGCTGGAAAGGCTGGGTGTTTGTATTAGTGATCTCACTGTCCACATGGATGGGAATCAGCTCAACTTGTGCATACATCTGGGCACTAAAGAGGAAGCCTCTGTGGAAGGGAGTGGGGACCAGAATGGCATCCTCTGAGTCACACAGAACCATGGCCAATGCAGAGAAGACAGCACAGCAGCTATTTAGAACAACCACATTTCTCAGATTCAGATGGCTAGGTGATCCACAGTAGTAGGTCAGGAACCTGGCCTCTTCTGCCCGCAGGAACGGATATCCTCTCCAGTTGGGGTACTGTAGCAGAGGCTCCTCCATGTAGTTCATGTCATTTGGATACAACCTTTCAGTCATCAGATCAACACACAGCCTATTCTCACTGTTGCCAAGGTTAAGGAAGCCCAAGGAGTTCAGGATGGTGTGGTATTTGTCTCCTTGGTAGGCCTCGTCGTCCTGGAAGTTGGAGTAGTAAAATGTAGACATCTTAACCCCCCTGGTTGGACAGGATATGGCTAAAAAACATAGCTTCAGAATCACTCCGCTGGGCACCTGGCTGGTTATGCTGCATAACTGATGGGGCTTGGCTCGTATTCCAGGTATCTGTACCAGCCTCAGAAGGCTTGCTAGAACCCTGGTTGCTATCCATATTCAGCTCTTCAGCCTAGAATCCTTACGAATGCTGAAACCATCCTTAGTCTTTGGGGCTTGGAGTCCTGCTCTTCCTTCTTTCACTAAGCTTGCATCTATGCAATGGCAAATTTGATAGAAGTTAAGACAGATAAGTAAAAATGTAATTTTTTAAATTTAGTAAAATAAGGTCTATGGTAATGATGTCTTAGGTTGGATTTCCTCTTGACATAAGGATTTGAGTATTGTGAGTACATTTTGCTTTTGGTGAGGTGGTTCCAAAAGGCATCAGTGTGGAATAGGAAGTGAGATAGGAAGGAAAAGAACCCATTAGAGTGTGTATTAGTGAGCAAGTTATCACTGTCAGCAACTGGGAATGAATCCTGCTGGATTCCTCCTAGCAGCTGTGTAGAATATGCTTGGAGCTGTCCCATTAGGTGAGGGAGCTTGTCTTAGACACTTTCATATTGCTGGGATACAATATCCAACACCCACAATACAAAGGAGAAGAGATTTATTTGGCCTTACAGCTTTTAGAGATTTCAGTCCACAGGCAGGAAGGCCTGGTGGAAGGACCAGGGCAGAAGAAAGTGGACCATGACATGGCAGCCAGGAAACAGAGAAGGGAGGATCTATAGAGGGAGATCTACCCTTCCATTCCTCCCAGGTCTTGCCCCCGGTGAGCCACCTCTAACCAGGCCCCATCTCCTAACAGCAAGTCTGCTGTAGCTTGCTCATAGTCCAAGCAGCACCCACAAGCCCTACCTCTGAGGCATGAGGCTTTGGGGAACATTTCAGATCCAAAAGGATACAATATGATATAATTATCCACCACCTTTAGTCAGTCATTGGCTTGTGGGGTACTTACCTAGCAGTTCTCTTCCTTCCCTGTTTGGGGGCCCAATTGACATTTCTTATGGGCTAGAAAAACCCTAAACAGGATTTCAGGGGCTGTGCAGGGGAACAGGGGCTGCCAAGGGGATAGAGTTTGGGTTCCCACAGATGAACAGAGAAGAATAAGCACAGGGTGATACAGGAACACATAGGAGGACCTAATCCAGTCTGGGGACTCAAGAAAGGCTACTTAGATGAATACATTGTGTCAGTAATAATAAAGATTTAGAAAGAACATTAGGAATGAGTGTATAGATTATGTTATCCCCCCAAAAGTTTACTAGCCCTGTAAATGATTATTTGGACAGATAAAAAACCTGAGCCTTAATTATACTGAAACCTTAATTTTATTGTCCATGACCTTGAGCTGTGGTCAGAACCTTTTTCGTCTAAATTCAGTTTTTTTCTCTCTCTAATACAATAGTTTGAAAATGTTGATTGCTTTCTGTGAACTTGCTTGAAGGACTCATCAGAATTTTTATTAATTACTTGAAATGTAATTAATAGAAGCCAATTTATTTGCAAGTCTAAATACACAAGTTTTTAGAGGATTTGTCTAAAAGGGGATATTGAGACAGTAATAATTTAAAACAATCTTGTTGTAATAGCCGAATGGTGATGCACTGCATATGTGGCACCTGGAGACCTCAAGATAGTGAGAGCCTGGGCCTGCTGGGGCCCATGGGCGATATCCAGGTGGCCTGACCAATGGGTATCGATGGGTTGGTGGGAATCCCACAGGGTTAATGGAAAGGAGCTCTGTCACAGTTATTTCAGGTTGTAGCATGCTTGTAGATTTCATGAAACGAAGGTTATTTACATAGATCAAAATATACTAGATATTCAGGCTGCAAGAAATCTGAAAGGAGGGGATGTTGTTGGTACTCATTAACCTTGCCCATGTGTGGAGGCTGATACCATGACTCACTAAGGAATTTTCTGATAAGTTATTATTGTTCTTCCATGCTATTAATGAGGAGGGGTTTAAAGAAATATAATCTAGTTTGATTTCTGGTATAAAAATTGATTAGTAATGTTTTATATGAAAATAACAATTTTCTTCCATTGTCAGATAAACTTAAGAGTTTTGTTTGATGAGGAATCACACAATTTTGATACATATTTTACTTGATTTGTTTGGTGGATTAAATAAAATATTTTGAAAAACAAATGTGTGCATTTTACACTTTTTTTATTTCTTGCTGAAATTTCAGTGCATGGGCTCTGAATGGAATCCTGCTTCTGCTCCTTCCTGGCTGGTGATTTGGAGTAAATTAGGCTCATTTTTATGAGTGAAATAGAGACAGTGAGGGATATTGTTACTATCAAATGAGACAATATTTATACTTAAGAAAATACATGTTTCATTTTGAGAACTGTGCAACAGAATTATTATTACTATTATCACGTATTATGCATTCTCAAAGCTTGTTTTACACATCATTGAGTTATTTAGAATTAAAATATCTAAACTTCAAAGACATATGATTAATCCAAGTCCTAGATGTTTGTTATGACATCTTTTACTTTCAGATTGTATTGTGTAATGGTTAAGAGAACAAACTCTGGAGCCAGATTGCTATTGCTATGCTAGTTCTGTCAGTTGACAAGTCACTCAATATCTGTCTGACTTAGTCCTTTAGTGTGAAATGAGTATAATAATTTACTATATAGGGTTGTTGTAAGAATTAAATGAGTCAACATATACTTAGGACAGTGTCTGACATATAGCATTCATTAGATATTTGCTATCATTATTATACTATTGTTATTGTTATTCTACTGAAAACTAAGTATACAGCTAAAAAGACTTGCCAATTACCAAATAAAAGTATAAATTGCATCATTGTTGTTATTTTATTTTGTATATATTCCTGGTGTTCTTTTAGTAGTGAAACAAGGTGCAATGGAGTCATCCTAGAGTGTAGAACTCCGTAAATTGACTTTTCTCATAGGCTTAAATGTTATATGTTTGCAAGAGACCTGAAATTTAGAAAATATATATTTACATTTGTATATTGTTGCATCTTCCTGGGAGAAGACAAAGCATATTCCTTCCCGAGTGGAGAAATCTCTTTGGACTTAGTGTGTAGACATGTTGACTATGATTTGTCATATTTATGATCTTCCTGCCTAGGCAAATGATTCCTGCTATGCTGTGCAGTCATATTTTGCCAATATCTCAGGCTTTATTTATTTGATGGGGATCCACTATGGTTTGGGAAATCTAAATGATAGATGGCAGTGGGTTCTAAGGAGTTCTACTTGGATATTTAACAAGTAAGAAGGCCGATGTTCTATGGGCCACATTTCTGTAGTGATAGATGACAACCAAAAAGGAAGACTCTTGTTGGTGCTGAGTGGTTACAAGAGAATCAGTGTGGATAAATCTGGTAAAGGATGAAGTATGACCACTTCTGACCAGGCTTCTTCCCATATCTCAGTCTGGAGCCTACATTAGGGTATATGACCTTTCCCTGTTGAGACTATCCAGAGCTTGTCCACACTCATGGTTTTTCTGGTGAAATAGAAGAAGGACAACAGAGCTATAAACTGGTATAGGTTCTAGATGGGAAGATTTACTTTCAAATTATTTTAGTAATTATTTGCTGTTTGGTATTTTCTTAAGATTATGCCTTAGATATTTGAAAATATATATCTTTTCTCTCATCTCTTACCCAAAAGTTGTTTACAGAATGGGTAAATTTGATTTATTTTGTTTGCAATAAATACTGAAATTTATACCCGGCTTATTAAATACTCCTGGGTAACACAGACAAGACAAGCACATAGCAAAGTGAATCAAAGTCAGGTAAGGTCAGACAAGGCAACTCAAGGTAAAACAAAACCAGCCCAACATGCAAAAGCTGATCAAAAATGCCTTGATAGATCAGTAAAGTTACATCTGAAGCTGTATTCAGAATGGTGAAGCACATTCTCATAAAGTTAAAATTTTCTGGTATAGTTTTCACTGCCTCCCAAAACCAAACCAAATTAAACCAATTCAAACAAAAACAAATGCCAAAGAACAAATTAATAAACAAACAAAATATTTCTGTTCATACTTGTCCCACACTTCTCAGTTCAGTTCTCCAGAATAAAACATGCAAGTGGGAGCTTGATCTTAGTTATTAGGCTTGGCAGGTTTGGGAATATATTGTTCATATACAGTTAAATGAGAGGAGCGCAGACACAGTAGCTGTTGACATTTAAGAAGAGGAACACAAAGCAAATGGCATCCTTTTGTATTTGTCTGGGTTGGTCTTAATTCTAGCAGTATGCCCCAGGTTTAAAAGATTTTACAGCATATGACATTGTAATGAATAACTATCATCATCATTCTGTTCTTTCCAAGTGATCTTCATTTCAATGAACGCTTTGTCTGAGATTCTGCTAAATCTAAGTTCTGATCCTTGTCCCTAAGGAGCCAATAGTTGGGAGTAGGTGATGCTAGCGTTTTCATTCATTTATTTTCACATATTTGCCAAACACAGTCATGTTCATCATATGGAATCTATATGTACCTGTATATAGGATATCTTAATTCTTTTTTTTCCATTCTTCCCTCACTTCAACCTTTCTTCCCATCCCCACTTACAAAAGCTGTGTTTCCATTTTTTCTCTTCCATTCTTTTTTCTTTTTTCTTTTTAAATTTTTGGTACCAGGGATCAAACTCAGGTCCTTGTGGTTGTGAGGCAAGCAGCAGAACCACTGAGTTAATCCCTGGGCCCCACTCTCTTTTTTATAAAATCTCTTTTTCTTTTCTTTTATTCCCTCTTCCCCTCCTTTGTTCCTCTTTCCATTTGAGCATGATATTCTTATTTCCCAATATCTATCCTTTGTTTTGTATTTTTCACACAAGAGAAACAATGCAATATTTAAATTTGTGTGTCAAATTTATTTCATTTAAGATTATGGTCTTGAACCTGAGGATCAGTGGAATAGATTAGAAGATGCAGAAGCAACTCCAGACATTCTCAGCCACCTCATCTTTGACAAAGGAGCCAATCACCATCATTGGAGAAAAGATAGCCTATTTGATAAATGGTGTTGGAAAAACTGGATGCACTAAACTAAGATCAAAGTGGATTAAAGATATAAATATTAAGACAGAAACACTAAACTTGCTGGAAGATGGGTTAGGTAGAACTCTTGAAGACATTGATATAGGAAAATACTTTATGAACAAAACCTCAATAGCATGGGAATCAACAACTGGGATCAAAACACAAAGACTCAACAACTGGAATCTCATCTTATTAAAAAGCTTCTGCTCTGCAAGAGAAACCACCAACAAAGCTAAGAGATAACCTACAATATGGGAAAAAATTTTTAGCAGCTGTACCTCAGGCAAAGGACTACTATCTAGAATATATAAAGAACTGAAAAAAATCAGACCACCCCAAATTCAAAGACCCAGTTCAAAAATGGGCATCTGAAATGAACAGACATTTCTCAAAACAAGAAGTAAAAGCAGCAAATAAATATATGAAAAAATGTTCAACATCACTGGTCATTTGAAAGATGCAGATGATAACAACACTGAGATTCCACCTAACCCCAGATAGAATGGCTGCTATCAAGAAATCAACCAATAACAAATGCTAGCAGGGGGTTAGGGAGAAAGGAACTCTTCCCCATTGCTGGTGGGAGTGCAGGCTGATGCAACCACTGTGGATGTCAGTATGGAGATACCTCAAAGAACTAGGACTAGAGGTCCCATTTGACCCAGCTATTCCCCTTCTGGGTATCTTCCCAAAAGAATTAAAAGAATCATACCAGTGATATATGTGCACCTATGTTTATAGCGGCACAGTTTGTAATAGCTAAAACTTGGAAACAGCACAAATGCCCATAGGCTGGAGACTGGATAAAGAAAATGTGGTTTGTTTTTTTTTTAGTAAAATGGAGTACTACTCAGCCATAAAGAACGAAAAGCTAGGGTCATTTATAGGTAAATGGATGCATATTGAGGCCATACTCTTAAGTGAAATAAATAGGACACACATGGGTAAATACCAAATAGTTTCTCTAATGTGAGAAACTGAAAGTGTAAATAAGGGTTAAAATGATTAAAATGAATAATTGATAATTTTTTTTAGGAAAAAAGGTCCAAAGGGGTAGGGTTGAAGGGAGGGGAAGGGGAAAGGAAAGAAGAGAAAGGAAAAATTGTGAGAAAAGAAAAAAAAAAGGAAATTATGTCTATGGAAATAGGGAAGGTTGGAGGGGTTGAAGGGCACACAAGTAATGGGGAAAAAATAAGAATCAAGATATATCATGTACAGGTACAAGCACACAATGATAAATGTAAATGAATTGTATACCTAACTTGTACCAATAAAAGAACTTAAAAAAAAAAGATTATGGTCTTGAGTTGCATCCATTTACCTAAAAATGACTCAAGTGTATCCTTCTTTATGGTAAGTAATATTCCATTGTATATGAATATCAGATTTTCTTTATCCACTCATCTGTTGATGGGCATATGGGCATATGATGCTAGTACTTTTAAAACAATGCCTTTATTGAGATACAATTCACACAAAATTCACCTATTTTGAAGTGATGACTCAGTGCTTTTCAGTATATTCTCAGAGTTGTGTAATAGTCCAAATTTTTTTGATGTTCATGAAAACTTATTTTATATTAAAAAGTGAAACTATAATGATGCAATGTGACTGAAATAAAAAGTAGTACACATTTTAGAATATTTTCATTACCTCAAGAGAAGCTTTATGTTCTTCAGTTGTCATTCCTCATTTCTCTTCAACCTCTCAACCCTGCAAAACCACCAATGCACTTTCTGTCTGTGTAGATTTGCCTGTCTGCATGTGCCCTCTGCGTGGAGTCATAAGTAATCTTTTGTACCTAGTTTCTTTCATTTAGTGAAAGTTTTCAAGATTTACCATGATGGTATTTCATTCCTTTTTATTGACAAATAATATTCCATTAAGGAATAATTTTTTTTTTTGGTACCAGGGATCGAACTCGGGTCCTTGCGCTTGTGTAGCAAGCAGTGAAACCACTGAGCTAAATCCCTGGCCTGAGGAATATTTTCTTTATTTATCTGTTCATTAGCTGATGGACATTTGGGTTGTTTTCATTTTTTGGCTACTATGAATAATGCTGCTATGAACATTCTTGTATAAATTTCTGTGCAGACACATTTTCATTTGTAGGGTTAGAAAGTGTGATCCAAACCTGGGCGTGGTGGTGCACAACTGTAATCCCAGAATTTGGGAGGTTGGGGCAGGAGGGAGGCTGAGGTAGGAAGATCGCTGAGTGTTTGAGGCGAGTCTGGGCTATATAGTGAGCTCAAGGGCAGCCTGAAGTACTTAGTGAGAACTTGTTTCAAAAAAAAGAAAAAAGAAAGAAAGAAAATGTGATCCATTTCCTCACCCACTGTAAGGGTCATGGCTGATACCACTATAACAAAAGACAGCTTAGCAAAAGAAAACTACAGCACATGTATTTAATTAAAATTATACCTGACACAGGAAACTTCAGGAATGAAAACCCAAGGATCATAGGAAACCTGACAATTTTTGTTTGTGTTCAATGAAGAATGGCCAGCCATGTAGAAATATGATTGGACAAAAGGGGTAACTTAATGGTAGAAGACCAAAGAGGATCTCAACAAATCCTGCCCAGATTCCTCTTGGCCTCTCTCTGTACCCTCTCCGTCTTCCACACCCAGGTATGGGCCAGGGTCCCTCTGGAATGAGGGTCTTTGCAGGAGAAAGGAAAGGAGAGGAGGGAGTGAACATTCTAGGTTTTATGGTTTGCTTTGGGGAGAAAGGTTTTGTATTTTGACCCGCTTTGGGGAAGAGGAATTCTGGTTTCTATGACTCCCTCCAGGGGAGAAACACAGAGACAGGAAGGAAACACAAGGTCAGGGAGACTGTATATCTGAGACCTTCTACTCTCCTTCAACTCGAAGACCTCCTCATTTATAGTACATTTCTAAGCTGTGGAGCATTTCTCTAGGAGTAAGATAGGTTATTTGGTAGCCATATTTCATATTTTAAGAAACTGCTGGACTGTTTTCCATAGAGGTTACAGCATTCTTCCTTCCCATGAGCAAAGTGTTAGCATTTTTATTGTATTTTCTCTCTATGAAAGTTAGCCTCAACTTTGCTGTATCTCTTTCTCTCACATTTAAGCACTTATCAAGTCCCAACAATATAGTTTTTTTTTTGTATTTGTGTGTATTAAAAATCTCTTTCCGTTCTCACTGCCACTCATTTTACAACTTCACAATAATAATAGACTTGGTTGTTCTTCCTGTGTCTGATACTTCCCACTTTCTTTGCATCCTATGTTATCATTCCAGAGTGATTTTTCTACAATAAAAAACTTTATATTTCTTCATTCCTTAAAATCCCTTAACTCAGTTATTAGCTATATTCACCACACTGTGCAGTATTGTTAAGAGAATACATTTCAAATAGGTTTCATTACAAAAAGTTAGATATTTGAGGTGATGGGTGTGGTTATTTGATTTGGTAAATCTGCACCGTATTAAAACTTATAACACCGGCTAGGGGTTTAGCTCAGTGGTTTCACTGCCTGTTGTGCAAGTGCAAGGACTCGAGTTTGATCCCCAGTACCAAAAAGAAACAAAAACCAAAAAACTTATAACACCACTTTGTGCCCTAAAATATATATACAATGATAATTTTTTAATTTTAAATAAAAGTAAAGAAGACAACCCCCTCTTATTTCCCCCCATTCTTTACCCAGAATAAATCATTTCTTCTGGTTCCAGCCTGCTTCTCAAGCTTAGTTCCAACAGCCCTATCGCTAGTGTGCTCTGCTCCAGCTCTCATAAAACTCTTGCTGTTTCCTGGACCACATGCTGTTTTAGCCCTTTCAGGCCTTTGCCCAAATGGCATAATTTTCTTTGTTTTTATCATTCTATCCAACTTCTATTATCCTTGGAGACCTTAGCTCAAAAGTCATTTTAGTTTTTTTCCTTTTTTATGTAACCAGAAACTTTCTTCCCCAACACCTCCAGGAAGATATAATGTCTAGTTGTCCTCAAATTTTACTGTTACTCACATTGCATTGTGACAATTTGTTTTGTAATGTCTGACTCTCTTTAGTCTATGGGATATTGTTCCAAGATGAAGAGATCTGAATGATCATCTGGTTAACCTTTCTTTTCTGAAAGATTGGGCAGCTAAGACACAAGAGTGACTCTCTCAAGGTCATTGGATAAATCTTTGTTTGATACCATCACTTCCTTTGAACTGAACTCCCAGAAACTCTAAAAAGTTGCTTGCTTTTTCTTGGTTTAAGAAATAGATCATTCCTTTAGTGGTATTGATGAGTCCAGAGAATAGCTAGAAATAAAAATCTTCTATTTACTCTGGTTTTTAGCTTAAGTAGCTTCTTAGAAATACATTTAGCTATAGGTGCTCAAAGTACTAATATTGACTTAAAAATAGCTTATCAGAAGATTGTTAGTTTGCTTGATTAAAAGCGTACTCAGAGATATGACTTTTTCCTTCAAATACTCTATTAATATATTCACTAAGTGATCAATGTCCAAACTTATAAAGACACACCCAAAATATTCCTGCATTTTTTTCAAATCTAGAAATCAATGTATAGTAATATTTGGTTTTTTTTTTTTACAGTATTAGGTCTTTTTCTCTTGTTTTATTCACATCAGTTGCAATATGGGAGATAATGTAGTGGTTCCACAACTCATAAATAGTTGATATAAACTAAAAAGTTTTTTTGAAAACCACTCTGAGCTGTTTTCTAATCCATTGGAAGGTTCCCATAAGCAGTTGTTATAAATTACCTGGGTTTGTAATGTTCTAAAATGTAAGCTGCATTTTGAAGCCTCTTTCTTGGGGAGAATGATGAAAGCTGGAGAATCATAAAGAGCTATGAATCAGTTAGGGTTCAATAAGGGGACAGACTTATATACACATAAGATAAAGGCTTTAAAAGGTAGTTTCCCAATGGCCTCTTGCAGTCAGATGTGGAAGAATGCAAAGAGGCCATCTGCACACTAGAGAGCCAGAAGATTCAGTTAAAAGTTAAAGGCCTAGAGCTCACTGCACAGTCTTGTGTGAGTCCATTTCGGGAAGGTAAAGGGTCTGCACTGGAAGGCTGAAGAGTCTGAGCTGGAAAGCTAGAGCCTGGTGTCCAAAGGTGAGGACAAAGACTCTGAAGAAGCAGAAATGAGACTTCCTTCTTCTTTCCCTTTTTATTTCATCCAGGCTACAAGCTTATTGGTTGGTGCCACCCATACCCAGGGTGGGTTTTCCTTCTTCGGTTAGTCAATCATCCAGACATATCCTGAACTGTGCTAAACCAATCAGCTAGGCATTTCTTATTTAAATTGACACCACAGTTAACTATCACAAGCTGTCAGAGTAATCAATGCCTTCCAGGAGTCCAGATAGAACAATTAATTCTAATCTCATTTCAAATCTTTGTGTAGACACTGTGTGGTGAGCTTTCATTTCAGTTGTAGGATATTGGTGTGGACATCAGTAGTTTTTTGCTACATCCATCTCTTTTTCCTTTTGTCTAATTCAGGTCTGGTATTCATTTACTTTGGCAATAGCTTCCTGATTTGATCTCTGGCTTGTCCAAGACAATCTCCCGTAAGACACCAGAAGAATCGTACACAGTTCTGATTATGTCACTCATCTTTACACATTGCCTTTTTGGAGCAATTTTGCGTCCTATTTGCCAGGCATTATCTGAGCCCTCACACAGGAGGACAGACATTGCACAATTGATACAGAAGGATGGTGTTATAAAGGTGGGTGAAGGGAAATGTTAGCTCTCTCAAAAGAAGAAATTGCATATGTGAACATGCCGACATAAGGAGAATTTAACTGGAATGTAACAGTCAAAAGGGAAGGTTGAAAATAAAGATGAAAGTAAGCATGGTCCAAATTGTATTGGGTCTTGAAAACCACCTTAAAGAGTTGGAATTTTGCTCCATGTGTGATGGGAAGCCACTAAAAATGTCAAACAGAGAATCAAACAGAGAAGCAATCATTGCATCTGTGTGGACAACAAATTGGAGATAGGTATAAGTAGAAATAGAGGATCAGCTAGGGTACTATTATACCCATCCAAATGAGACACAACGTTGGCTTGGGCTAGGGTTGATTTATTTAGGATGAAAGAAGTGGGGAGATTCAACAGATGTTTAGGGGTCTGACTTTAGAGAATGTTATGATTAGATGTACAAGAAAAGGGTGAAAAGAAAGTAAGGAAGGACTACAGTATTATGTTTGAAGAACTGAATGGATGATGGTGGAATTAATCTTACTAATTAGGACCAAAGATGAATTCAATTTTTACACAAGTAGCTGAAAGGTATCAGTGAGATTTCCAAGTGGAGATGTCCTTAGGCATAGCACATATGGGTGTGAACTCAGAGAAGTGGTCTGGGCTGGAGATGTAGATTTGGACAAAATGATTCTTACAAGAGTAAGTGCCAGTAATGTAGAGAATTTTGTAAGAGGAGATGAGAAGATTTGAAAACATCCAATAGTGACATCAAAAGTTTTGGTTGTTTCCAACAGCCTACAGGATGAAAACTCAAATACCTATTTTGGCATCCAGAGCTACCTATTAGCTTGTCCTCATCTACTGGTTTTCAATTTCAAATTCTATTACTGTGGTTCAAATTACTTTGTATTCTAAACACATCTACCTCTGAGCTGTTATTCATATTGTATATTAATCTGAACTCATTTTCTTCTACTGTTTATTGAGAAAAACTTTGTTTTTCAAGGCTTCGTCAAGTGTCATTCCTCTTTAAAACCTTTCTTGATTCAATAGTAGGTATCCACCAATATATTCCAAAGAAGAGAAGGAAAATTAACATTTATTTAGTGACTAATAAGTGTCAAGAACTGTGTGGAGCCCTTAACCTTTTGGGTCCTGTTTGATCCTCACACCAATCTCTAAAAGAGATGTATCATAGTTATAACCATTTTATATACAAGGAAAATGCCCATGGCATTTTCATGACTTCAAAATGTCTTTAAAAAATTGAATTTGTGCTGTTCGCATAAGAATAAAAATACCAGAGTCAGGAAATAACTCTGAGTTCACCAAGTCACTAAAATATTAATGCCCTAATTTTTCCCTCAGGTGAGATTTTACCCATTATATTTTAATGATGATAATTTGTTCTCATTGATACCTCCTTCACCCTCCTTATTTGACAAGTTGAACCTCACTCTCAGATTAAGTTTTCCAATTTGGTGAATGACCAGTTGTTTTTCATGCCCAATGACCAAGTTAATTCAACTTAATAAATTTTTATGAAGATTCACTACATGAAGGGTACTCTATAACTGTTTGGTGGAAAAACATCACAAGACATTTGCTTTCCGAGTTCTACAATAGCTCAAGGAAGTTAATTCATAAAAATAAATATGTGCAAAATAAAATGGTCTCATTAATGTATTCAGCAAATATTATTAAGTAACTCATTGTGCTATCTTCTAACACTACAAAAATTAATATGATGAATTCTGTTTTGAGCGAAGCCACTCTCTGCAAGGAAACGTAAGCTGAGAAATGTAAAATAACGAACAATATTCAGAGTAGAATCCTTGATTCAATGAATTTCTCAAGCTGAACATTAGTAAATATCTAGATAGAATAATGATGTTGCTTGTAGTTTTTGAAATTTTTTTGCAGTTACACAGGGGAAATATGAACTGGAAGAAGTGTATAAGAATAAAAACATACTTTATAAGAATAAGGATGTAGAAAATATCAAAACAGAGTTCTATGTGTTTGTGGTGGAGCTTGAGAATTTTCACCCTACAAAACTACCTGGTATGGAGAGTATACTTTAATGACTGCTTAGTCTTTAAGCATTATTACTAACTTTTTAGAAGTAAGAAATGAAATTTGGAGGAGGTAAAAGAAAATACATATGAGTTTATGGTCCCTGATATTCTCAAAGAAAATGAAATAACTGAGTGACTAGTGTTTCTCCCTGGAAGTGAGTGTGGGCTGGAGTTGGGATGAAAAAGGTGGTGATGTATGGAGTCCTGGCTCAATAGAGGCTTCAGTCCAAGGCAGTGGTGATGACCCTATGACACGAGTGCCACAACGGGCACGCAGAGCCCTCTCTGTTGGGACTTGAGTCGAGTTGCGCCAGCAGCTGGGAGTCAGATAAGTTGTTTTTCTAAACTAGAGCCTCAGTGTTCAGGTTTAATTGCAGCATTGGCACTTTGCAATACATAAATGGGTTTGGGGTTATAGTTTGGGCACTTGGTCTTTAAAAAGTTCACCATCACTGGTCTAGGGTGTAAGCAGTAGACTGAAGTCTGGCCTTTCTAGATCAGTCAAGAAGAGGTATTCTGGGATCGGAATTTCTTTTTTTCAATACCGGGGATTGAACTCATGGAATTGGGATTTTTGAGTCAAAATTGGGAGCAATATGATTAGTATGAGTTAAGCCAGAGAGACAATACATACACTGGCAAAGAGCAAGGGGAAAGAAGGCAAGACGTGAAGGTGTTTCTTGAACTCAGTTCAGAAGGAGAGAGTTTTTTCCTTATTTTCCAGAATTCTAAGATGAAAAAGGCCCAGAGAACTTAAAGATGTAGTCCAGGAACTGACAGCAACTATATTTTCTCATTGTGCTTTGGATGTTTCTTTGAGATATAGAAGATAGGGAGCATTCTATATTCTCCTAGAGAATTCTGTCCTAAGTACTGAAAGTGGACAGCATATAATAGTGGGTAAGGGTGGAGTCAAAATGTGTGAATTTGAATCTGGACTTTCACATTTCCTAATCGTGGGGCATCGAACATATATTTACTTCTCTGAATTGTTTCTTTAGCAGCAGAATGAGAGAAATAATAGTACCAAACTCATGAAGTCCCGGTGGGGATGAAAGTGGTACATATAAAGTGTTTCACATTATTCTCTGAAGTTTGTAAAAATCAGCATTTATTATTATCATCACAGTCACTGGATGGGGCCTCAGCTACCCACAATTTCTACCTGCAATTCCATATGTCCATTTAATGGCATCTCTCCATAATGTCAGACACTGCTCTCAGAATGGTGGATAATGAGTAATACAAGAAATTCCTCTGTCAAGTTTCTTTTTGTTTCATCATAGAAATGGAAGGAAATAGGTGCAATAAATTTTACTATAACATAATTCATTACTGCAAAAGGATCAACCGAGAACATAGGGCACTATATAGCAACATTTTCCAACAAATATTTGAAAGAAATGTGTAAGTGGAAAGTTTCCCCCACTGAAAACACTCTATAAGTTTCTGTCTTCCTAAGATAGAGGTGTAGATGAGTTAAAGAATGCCCTTTTCTTTTCTTTCTTTTTTCTTTTCTTTTCTTTCCCTTCAGCCCCTGGGGAATGAACCCAGAGCACTTTATTGCTGAGCTACATCTGCAGGCTTTTGCAATTTTTAAATTTTGGGATGAATCTCCCTAAATTCCCCAAGCTAGGCATCCTTTTGTTTTAGTCTCTCAAGTAGCTGTGATTACTAGGGTGTGCCTTGTGTCTCCCTTAGATTTCTTTATTTCTTTTCCCTTAGATTTCTTTTGTTGTTGCTGTTTTGTTTTGTTTTGTTTTGCACTGATTGAACCTAGGGCCTCATGCATGTTGACCATCATCTTCCTGGCTGTTCCTCATTGGAGAAAAATCCAACTCTAAAGTTTTTGGTGTTTAGCAAGTTACAGCAAGATGGCTCTTTAAATGTAGGGGTTGAATGTGGTTGTTTTCAGAAGATTGATTTAAAAATTGTTACTGCCTTAGGTGGAGGTACTTTGTAAAGATAGATAACTTGACATTCAGTAAGTGTGCTTCTTCACGTGTTAATCTATGTTTATCAAGAATGTCCTTTTCAAAAAAGGAACCCTTCTCCTCCGTTGGTGGGAGTGTAGACTGGTAGAAATCAGTGTGGGGATTCCTTAAAATACTAAAACTAGAGGTTCCATTTGACCCAGCTGTTCCTCTTCTTGGTATCTTCCTGAAAGAATTAAAAGAATCACACCACAGAGAAATATGCACATACATGTTTATAGTGACACAATTTGTAATAGCTAAATCTTGGAAACAGCCCAAATGCCCATCAGCTGACAAATGGATAAAGAAGTTGTGTGTCTTTAAAAAAATACAATGGAGTACTATTCTGCCTTAAAGAAAGATGATCTTGAGACATTTATAGCTAAATGGATGGACCTTGAGACCATACTCTTAAGTGAAATAAATTGGACACACATGTTTAAATACTACATTGTTTCTCTGATGTGAGAAACCTAAAGTGGAAGTAAGGACTGAAATGTATAATAGATATTGGGAAATAGGAAGAAAATGTTCAAATGGGAAGGAGAACAATGGGGGGGGGGAAAGGAAGGAAGGAACAAAAAAGAGAAAATAAAAGAAAAATGGAAACAAAGCTCTTGCATATAAGGAAGGAAAGAGGAGTTGAAGGGAGGGAGAATTGGGAAAAAAGAAGCAGCATGATATATCATGTACAGGTACAAATTCCCTATGATGAATGTTATTATTATATCTAAAATGTACCAATAAACATTTTGCAAAAAAATAAAAGAATGCTCTTTTCTTGGTATGAATGAAGTCATAGCCTCCTTGTCACAGGGTGTTTTGTGTGTTTCGGGTTTGGTGTTATATATGCAATTCTCCCAACTTTGATGGTGAAAAATAGAAAGCTTTAACCTTTGGGTTGAATGACTTATTTCTAAACCTAAAAGCCTGGGTAGGTAATTGGACTGATACATGAGAATGTGTTGTGTCCTTATGATCCAAGCACAGAGAGCCTGGAACCTTAGTAGTGGGTTCTGTCAATTCAGTTTGGTTCTCAAATAAATATTTTCTATTTAGAAAAGATATTGAGGAATATTTTATTAAAAAATTTCTTTACATAATATTAACAAATCACAATATTTCTTGTCTTTGGAAGTTTTTTCAATTTCAAGGTGAAGTGGGAGCAGGGAGTGGATTCAAAATTCTTCAGAAAAAAAGGAGGAAAAATTTACTGAATGAATATTATTATAGTAAAATAATAATGGAAAATTTATAAATTGAAAAAAACTCCTCAACAATTGGCCTTCTGGTTTTCATCATATCTATCAATTTTTGCCCATAATTACCAGGCTTTAACTGTAGCACAGGATATATCTTCATTTTTCCAAGTAATATTTTGAAAGATTTCTTGTCATGTAAATCAAATTTAAGAATTTTGGGGAAAGATGTAGCCATATCCATAAAAAGCAAATTGAATTAGACTTGGTAAACAAAGTTCTGCTCAGCTTGTTGTCTATTCCTGTAAGTGGAGCCTCCCAGAATAAAGAGCAGCTTCACTGATATTTACCAACTCTTGATTTCTACTTGTTGTGTTTGAAATTCACATCATCAGAAAGGAAAGTGGTATATTATCCACATCTCTTATTCTTTTGTTATTTTCTTAAGCTGTCATTCACTAAATGATAGAGAACGTAATGCTGCCAGCTCAAGCCTTGGTGCTAAATTCACACTCTTGGAAAAGGGCTTTGGTGAAACAGAGGTGTGGAAGAATTATTATTGCATTTACTATAGTAACTGCAATGTGGTTGGTATAAGCACCTTACAGTTTGCAAGATCATAGTTCAAATTCTATCTATGTCACTTGGAAGTTACATGAACTTCACATAAATTTAGTGAAGTTCACAGAACCTGTGTTTTTCATTTGTGAATGTGCAGCATTTTTAGTAACATTAATTCTTCTAAAGATTGAAAAGCTGCATTTGGCACTCTTACAAAACGATCTGGCACACAGGTTCAGATTTTGGGTTCTTATCAAAAAAGGGAAAATCTTCAAGCCCTGAAAAACATGTCTTGGCTAATGCATTGGTGCTAGAAGGATGAATGAAATGGAACAGAGTCTTCCATTCAACCCAAGATCTGTGGTGGGAAGCAGACCCACCCAGCACAGCCTAAAGCAAGGCTGCCCAGCTGAACACAGCCAACATCAGCCAAAGAAGTCAATGTAGAGATCCATGAGGGATATTAAGTAATTGTTTCTTAAACTACTGAGTTTTGAGGTTGTTGATGTTGCACCAATAGCTGGTCAATATAATGTCCTCAAATTCAGCTTGCCAGAATTTAAACTCCTATTGTATATCTATATGATATTTCATTTTGAGTTCATTACATATGGATTTCATTTTGGCATTTTCATACATACATATAGCATATATTATATCATCCCCCATTATCTTCCCTTACTCCCTCCTCCTGGCCCTCTTCTTTTGTCTAAGTCTGCCTTCTACTTTTTTAAAAAAATAAATTTTATTGGTACATTTTAGATATACATAATGATAACATTCATCATATGAAATTTGTACTTATACATGATATATCTTAATTCTTCTTTTTCCCCCTTTCCCTTCCCCTCCTTCAACCCCTTTTCCCTTCCTTATTCACAAAACTTTATTTCCATTTTCCTTCTATTCTTCTTTTTTACTTTTCCCTTCCTTCCTTTCCCCCTCCCCTACCTACTTTCCTTCTCATTTGAACATTTTATTCCTATTTCAAAATATGTATTATACATTTTAGTCCATATTTACACTTTCAGTTACTCATACCAGGGAAATTATGTGATATTTGAATACGTGTATCTGATTTATTTGACTTCAGAGTATGATCTTAAGGTGCATCCATTTACCTAGAAATATCTCAAGTTTATCCTTTACTGTATAAGCCACATCTTCTTTATCCAGTCTCCAGTTGATGGGCATTTGGGCTGTTTCCAAGATTTAGCTATTACAAGCTGTGCTGCTATAAGCATGGGTGTGTATATATTACTGTGGTATGATTCTTTTAATTATTCAGGGAAGATACCAAGAAAAGGAATAGCTGGGTCCACAGTGATTGCACCAATATGCTCCCACCTACAGTGGAAAAATTTCTTCCTCCCCACAGCCCCTACAGCATTTACTATTGGTTGATTTCTTTTTTTTTTATTCTTAAGTTCTTTTATTGGTACATTTTAGGTATACAATACGTTTACATTTATCATTGGATGTTTGTATCTGTACATGATGTATCTTGGTTCTTATTTTTTCCCCATTACCTGTGCACCCTTCACCCCCTCTGCCCTTCCCTATTTACATAGACTTGTTTCCATTTTTTTTTTTTCTCATAATTTTTCTTTTCCCTTCTTTCCTTTCCCCTTCCCCTCCCACAACCCCTACCCCTTTGGAGCTTTTCTTCCTATTTCAAATTATCAATTATTCATTTTAATCATTTTAACCCTTATTTACACTTTCAGTTTCTCACAC
>NW_004624821.1:5031603-5043233 GCF_000247695.1 Heterocephalus glaber | reverse complement strand
CCAATGTCTTCAAGAGTTCTACCTAACTTATCTTCCAGCAAGTTTAGTGTTTCTGTTTTAATATTTAGATCTTTAACCCACTTCGATCTTAGTTTAGTGCATGGTGATGGTTGATTTCTTAATGATACCATTCTTTCTGGAGTGAGATGGAATTTCAGTGTTGTTTTAATTTGCATCTCTTGAATGAGCAGTGATGTTGAACATTTTTTCATATATTTATTTGTCATTTTTACTTCTTTATCTGAAGTGTCTATTCATTTCAGATGCCCATGTTTGGATTGGCTCTTTAAATTTGGGGGCTCTGATTTTTTTTGTACTTCTTTACATATGTTAGATATTAGTCCTTTATCTGAGGAACAGTTGGCAAAAATTTTTTCCCAAATTGTGGGTTGTCTCTTCACTCTGTTGGTGGTTTCTTTTGCGGTATGAAAGCTTTTTAATAAGATGAGATCCCAGTTGTTGTTTCTTTATGATATTTCCTGTGTGATTGGGGTTTTGTTCTTATGCCTACACCTATGTCTTCAAGAGTTCTACCTATTCTGTCTTCCAGTAGATTTAGTGTTTCTGTTTTATATTTATTTATTTATTTTTTGGTACTGGGGCTCAAACTCAGGACCTTGAGCTTGAGAGGCAGGCAGTGGCACCACTGAGCTAAATCCCAGGCCCAGTGTTTCTGTTTAAATATATAGATCTTTGACCCATTTTGATTTTAGTTTGGTGCATGGTGAGAGATATGGATCTAGTTTTAGTCTTTTAGTGGAAAGCCAGTTTTTCTGGCACCATTTATTAAAGAGGCTATCTTCCAGTGAATGTGTTTGGCCCCTTTGTCAAAGATAAGATTGCTGAGTGTGTCTGGCGTTGTTTCTGCATCTTCTAATTTGTTTCATTGATCTTTGGGTCTGATTTTTGTGTGTGTGTCATTACCATGCTGTTTTTATCACCGTAGCTTTGTAGTACAATTTCAAGTCAGGGATTGTGATGCTCCCTGCCTTGCCTTTGTTGCTCGGAATTTCTTTTGCTATTCTAGGTCTCTTCTGGTTCCATATAAAGTTTAGGATTATTTTCTCTAATTCCATGAGGTATTCTATTGATATTTTGATTGGGATTGCATTAAATCTGTAGGACAACATTGGGAGTATGGTCATTTTCCCTATATTGGTTCTTTCTATCCAAGAACAGGGCATATCTTTCCATTTTCAGCTATCCTCTCTGATCTCCTTTTTCAGGGTACTGTGTTTTTAATGTAAAGGTATTTTACTTTCTTCATTAGGTTGATTCCTAAGCATTTCAATTTTTTTGGATGCTATTTTTTTTTTTTGGTACTGGGGTTTGAACTTGGGTCCTTGAGCCTGTGCAGGCGGCAAAACCACTGAGCTAAATCCCTGGCCCGATGGATGCTATTGTTAAGGTGTTGTTTCCCTGTTTTCTCTATCAGTTTGCTATTTGTGTACAGGAATGCTATTGATTCATTGATTTGTATATATCAAACCATCCCTGCATACCTGAGATGAATCCTACTTGGTCGTGGTGTATATATCTTCTCAATGATTTGTTGCATTTTCTTTTCCAGTATCTTATTGAGGATTTTGAGTCTACGTTCCTTAGGGAATGGGCCTGTCATTATCTTCTTTGGTTAGATCCTTCTCTAGTTTTGGTATCAGGGTAATGCTTGCTTCCAGGAATGAGTTTGGGAGTACTGCTCCCCTTTCAATTTCATTAAAGACCAGGAGTAGTAGCATTAGATCTTTTCTAAATTTCTTGTAGAATTTGGCAGTGAATCCATCAAATCCTGGGCTTTTCTTTGTTGGTAGGGTTTTTTTTTTTTTATTACATCCTCAATTTCATTGACTGATATGGGGTTATTTAGAATCTTCATAGCTTCTTGATTCAGCTTTGGTAATTCATAGGAATCTGTCTATTTCTGTAATTCTAGAACTAATTCTGTAATTTGAGGAATCTGTCTATTTCTTCTGTGTTTTCCATCTTATTAGAATAAAGGTACTCCAAGTGGGTAGGGTATTGATCTTTTGTATTTCTGCAGGGTTTATTGTTATTTCACCTTTTTCATTCCTAGTTGTATGTATTTGAGATTTTTTTGATAAGACTGTCAATTTTATTTAATTTTTCAAAGCACCAACCCTTTGAATCATTGATTAATTGTATTGTTTTCTTAGTCTCTATTGAATTAATTTCTGCTCTGATCTTTATAATTTCCTCCCTCTTATGAGCTTTGGGCTTGACTTGCTCTTCTTTTTCTAGAAGCTTGCAGTTCAGTATTCAGTGGTTTATTTGAGCTTGCTCTGTTTTTCTGATGTGGAAATTCTCTGCTATAAATTTCCCTGGTAGGACTGCTTTCATTGCATCCCATAAGTTCCAGTATGTTGTACTGGCATTACCATTTAATTATAGAAACTGTCTGATTTATTCTTTAATTTCACCTGTGAGCCATTGGTTTTTCAGGAGGGTGTTATTTAATTTCCATGTGCTTATGAACTTTTGTGGTTTCTTTTGCCATTGATTTCCAATTCATTACATTATGGTCTGATAACATGCAAGATAATTTCAATTCTCTGCATTTACTTAAACATGTTCTGTGAGGTAGTATGTGGTCTATTTTGGAGAACATCCCATGTGCAGTTGAGAAGAATGTGTATTCTGATATTGTGGGTGGAACACCCTGTAGACATCTAGTAAGTCCCTTTGTTCAAAAGTTTGTTTCAGTTCTGATATTTCTTTGTTGAATTTTGGTGTAGTTGATCTGTCTATTTGTGACAGTGGGGTATTGAGGTCTCTCATTAAAATTATACTAGTGCTTATTTGATTTTCCATGACCATTAATATTATTTTATATAGTTGGTTGTGGTGTTACTTGATGCATTTATATTTATGATTGTTATCTCTTCCTCTTGGATTTTTTTCTTCACAAAGATGTAGTGACCTTCTTGTCTTTCTTGATCAGTCTTGGCTGGAAATCCACATTGTCTGCAAATAGAATAGATACCTCTGCTTTTTTCCAGGTTCCTGTCACATGGAGTACTGTTTTCCATCCTTTACCTTTCAGTCTATGAATTTCTTTTTGAGTTAAATGTGCCTCTTGTATGCAGCATATTGTTGGATCTTGTTTCTTGATCCATTCTTCCTGTTTCTTCTTCAATTGAGACTATTTACATTAATAGTTATAACTGATAGGTATTGACTTATCCTTGTTATGTTATTTTCCTGTTGTTGGTTCCCTTTCTTTCCTCTTTGTTTAATTAATTGCCTTGCCTGTTGAATTCAGACTGTTGGTGTTCCTGGAGTTGTAGTTTTCATTATGTCATTCTAGTATGTTCTTTAGAACATTTTGGAGTATTGATTTGTTGGTCATGAATTTCTTCAGGTTTTCTTTGTCATGAAAGTATCTTATTTCTCCACCAATTTTGAAAGGTAGTTTTCTGGGGCACATCAATCTTGGTTAGAGGTTTTTTTTGTTTTGTGGCTTGAAATACTTCCAAGCTTCCTTGACTTAAATGTTTGTGTTAAGAAATGTGCTGTAATTCTTGTGGCCCTTTCTACATGATTTGTTTCTTTTCCCTAACAGCTTTTAATATTCTGTTCTTGTTTTGAATTTTGGAATCCTAACTATTATATGCCTTGGGGTAGAGTTTTTTGAACATGGCTACTTATCTTTATGTGAAATTCTTTTTCCACATTTGGGGATTTTTCTGTCCTTCTTTCTTTCAACAGGTTGCATTATCTCTTGGTTTTTTATTGCCCCTGATCAATTTTATATTATTTGTCTTTACATCATCTAGCAGCTGTTGGATTGATGTTTTTTGTGGTTCTTTGCTATTTTTAAGAAATCTTTTTTTCATGATTGCTAACCACAATCCTGTCTTCTATATCTGATATTCTGTCCACATGTTGGTTTATTCTACTTTGTATACTTTTAATAGAATTTTTAATCTCCTGGATGTCTGTTTGAATGTATTTCATGGATTCCATTTCTTTCCTTTGTTGGGCATTCATGGTTTCCATAATTTTTCTAAGATCATTTGCTTCTTTAATCTGTATTAAATTCACTAATCACTAGATTCACTAATCACTCCCTTCATTATGGCCATTATTGCTTTAGTTATCTGAGAATTATTTCTGATTTGAGTTTTTTTCTTGAACCTCATTCATGTGCTTTGTTACTTCTGCTGTTACCACTTTGGAGAGTCTAGGTGGGTGGTTTTTGAATTGTTCCACCTCATTGCCCTTTTTTGCCTTTGGTGAGCTGGAGGTCTGAGGTTGCATCTTGCTCCTGTTGTCTTCTCACTTTTTAAAAATTCCTGCACCAATGCTTGTAAATTATTTATAATAGATATTTTTATTGCTAGTATCAAGAACCCTTAGGAAATGACTACTTCTCAGAGATATCTTCCAGATATAGCTACCTTTTGGGTTTTAAGTCTGTGGCAAGATCCTACCTCTTCAGTTTATTGGGGAAGAGAAATTGCTGTTTATTGGCCTAGCTCCTGGTTCTTTGGCAATGGCCTATAGTATTGTTTATGACCCTCAGGCAATCTCAGTCTTGGCATATAAGGAAGAACAACTCATTAGGATGATTATGTTATCTTGTTATTACTGACAGTAGTACTCATCAAATACATTCTAGAAAATGACAAACCCTGGTAGCTATTAATTTGCCACTCTCAACCATATAAACAAGATTTGTAGTTATGTAACTAAATCTAAAACAAACCAGAAAATTGTATACAGTAAATATTTTCTCAATATAGCAATTTTACCCTCATAGGAGAATATTTAAAAGGAACTAGGGAAAAATAGGGAAAAAGAAGAAGAGAAAGGAATCAAGAGCAAGGCTGGATGTCAAAGGAAGATTACACAAGCTTTGTGAACTGGTGAAGGAGACAAGGAAAAAAAAGGAAGAAACAGAAACAAGAACAGAACAAAGAAACAAAAAACCTAGAAACAATGTTCTCACTCATATAAAAACAAGATCAAGAAAAAGAGAAAAAGAAATAGAAAAAAAGTAAAGAAAATAAAAAAGCAAAGAAAAAAAGAAAAGCAGGACAAATGTTCATTTTAGGGTGTGTCTGTCTTTGCTGTCGCCTGTTGACAGAGGGGCAGCAGAGCCTAGACCCATGTTGATTGATTCTAGTGAACTGGCAGAATAATTATGTAGGTGGTGCATAATCCCAGGAAACCCAGGCCTTCAGTTCCACCGAAGTTCAGCCTGCTTCTGGTTTCTAGTTGTGAGGCTGGGACCTGTGTTTTTCAGCCTGCAACACTCTGAGTGACTTCTGTTGGTGTGAACTTGGCTCCCTGAGCTCCTGGCAGCTTGAACTTGACTGTGCCTCACCCTGACACTTGGAGCCTTTACTTGGAGCTGACCTGCAGCTGCTCTGAGTTCTGACTTCTGTTAGCCCCTTTCTCAAATTGCCACTGGCCTCTTGCTCTCTCCTGGGGGACATCTGAACCCAAATAACTCACCAACCACTGCTCCTCCACATTGTGGTCCCTCTCTTTGTTTTTTCTGTGGGCTCTAATTCTAGTTTCAGATCTTTGCTGGGTCCCTAAACCCATTTCCCTTCTCCTTCTCTCATTGCTATATTCTGGTGTTTGGATTCCAAATATTGGAGAGGCTGTTTTTCTGCTGCTTACCATTCTGCCGTCTTCCTGGAAGTCACTGCCTTCTACTCTCAAATCATCTTTTAAAAACTACTTTTTCCGTAAGTGATCATAAACCTGGTCCAGGGCTGGGGATTTAGCTCAGTGTCACTGTGCTTGCCTTGCAAGCACAAGGTCCTGAGTTCAATACCTGGTACCAAAACCAAACCAAACCAAAACAAAACAACAACAAAAAACCAAACCAAACCAAAATAAAACCCCTGGTCTTTTTTTCTGTATTTCTTACTAGTGCTTAAAACTGTTTTTATCATACTCATCATCGTCAATGTCACTGACTAGGTTTAGGGTCAATCATTTACTCACCTGGGCTGTTGCAGTGGACCCCAATTTTCACTAATCTCTGATCCTTTACATGGCAATCAAAATGAAATAGAATTAGCCACATTACTGAGCTATTTCAACTCTCTCACTAGACCTCATCTCATCATTCACAGGAAGGTCTAAAATCCTCAGCATCACTTCATACTTCATCATCTAGTCTTACTTTGCCTGTCTAAAGTCATTTCACATTTCTATCCGTTTAGGGTTTTCATTTATCAATTTAAAACTACTGTATGTTAATTCCCCAACCCAAATGTAGCATAGGACTTCCTACCAGTGTGTCTTTATTAATTGTATGGTCTTTATAATGCTCCTCCATCTCTTCTATATGACAAACCTGTGCTTATCCTTTAAAATACATCTTACACATCAACACCTCTTGGAAGAATTGCTAGTTGCCTTAAATAGGACCAATCATCTTTTCTGTTATTTGAAAGTGTTTCTGTTATTAAATGTATCACTTAGAACTATGATTATGTTTGTATCTTGCACAAAACCGAGTACTATGTGGGCATAAGCAGCACTTATAATTTGTGGTTCTTTTCCCAGAGCTTGATATATAGCTGACTAGACAGTGAATACACATTTTTTGGCATCTATTCATATAATGTGGAAATGATTTCATTTCACTAGTAGAGATATCATTTTTTTCCTTAAATTCCTTGAGATATCATTTTTTGTAGTGAAGATGGGGGAGTTTGACAAGGTGTACCAGGCAGCTTCCAACAATAGTCATATTCAGAGCCAGGAAGCTCCATTTCCAGCCTCAGAGGCTGCAGGAAATGAGGATGGTCACAAGAGCACAGTGGACTTTTAGTAAGGAGCAGAGTATGAGAAGGTTCAGAGAAGAGGCAGAAGCCTGGGTAATGATGAATATGACCTTTCCATTATTCCTCAAGTTTGAAAACCCAAACCAAACTGAAATCATGAGTTTGATTGGATTTGAGGGATGTTAACCGCCAAGAACTGAGATCTCTCTGCCTTACAAGAAGGGACATTACTGAGATGTTACTCAGGAGCTGAGATAGAGGAGATCCTTGAGTAAAGTTGGAAGTTTTAAGAATTTGGGGGCAGGGCATTTGAATCGCACATTTTATTGGTCAGCTTTCCTGTGCTGGGACAAATACCTAGCACTCACAACATAAAACCAAAGAAGCTTAATTTGGCTTATGGGTTCAGGGGATTTAGTCCAAGTTAATCTGGCTCTGAGGCAGGAACATCATGGTTGAAGGGCATGGTGGAGCAAAGCTGCTCACTCCATGGTGACTGGGAAGCAGAGCAGGGGACCAGATGGTTTACCTAAAAGAAGTGTGGTTTAATAATCCCCTAGGCAGATTTAGCTCAGTGACACTGTGCCTGCCTCATAAGTGCAAGGTCCTGAGTTTGATCCCCAGTACAAAACATAAAGTCCCCTACGCAGCTCCGAAGCCAATCAAGCTGACACAATTAAGCTTAACCAGTATCCACATTGTAGAAGAGGATCTGTGAGCCTATTAAACTGAAATTTCTGAGGTGCAATGATACCATGAGTCCTACTTGAATTACAATGCTCTTCTCATAGAGTTGATGAAAAGAGTAAATATTCTAAAGTGTCAAGCAAAATGCATGGCAATTAATATACTCAGTAAAAGTAAGTGTTTTTGTTCTTTCCTAGACATTTCTTTGAGGGAAAAGAAAAACAAAAACTTTAGTTTCCCATTTCACTATCTTAATGTAAACATACTTTACATACTTATACATTTAGTGGCATAACTTCTGTTAAATGCAAATAGCTTACTTATAGGCCTATATAATAAACATAACCAAATGGAGAATTAAAAGTTTAACAAGTTCTTGGCAGTAAAAATAATGAGAAATCCTGCTTGTTGACAGATGTGACAGACACTTCTGGTACTGTTCCTCTCATCCTCTTACCCCACATCACCTTCCTTATCTGTTCCTTGGGTGACCAACTTTGTGCCAGTGTAACCTTCACTCAGCACAGTTTTTTGACCCTGTTGCTTGGGAAGCTCATTGGAATCTACCTAGTATTTATACATGGAAAATCTGCAAGTGCAATGGTGCTGGGCTCCCTTAGGTAACTCTTGATGCATGGAACTTGGAAGCTAGGCGATATGTGCCCCTCTTCTGTGTTTAAGCATTCAATTCTGAGGCACATTCTACATGGATTTTCAGAAACTCACAGCAAGATGGAGGCCCAAGTGGCCACAGTAATGACTAGGCCAAGACGAACAACTTACATTGACTTGCTCCTCTTTTCTGTTTCACTCTTTCAAGCTTGCCATTTCTCTAACTAAAATCACATCCCAAAGTAACTACTTGCAGGTGGGCTCTGTCTCAGGCTCTACTTTTTTCAGAGAAAACCTAGACTATGATAAGAGCTAAAGTGGCTATATTTTAAGTACTATTCCATATTTTCTGAAAATTGGGTACCATAGGCCTTTTGCCATAGATAATGATGAGAAGCCCCTGTCACCAACAACACCATAGTTTATTCTGCTTAGAATGGACTCATAGCATCCTCGATGGTGTGAGCATAGGCCAGGCCCAATTTCGCCTATGAACTCCAGCTCTTTTCTCTTCCACTGGACTCAGAATAAACTTCATGCTCTTGGGCACTCGACCTGGCTTGCCCAACAGATGCCTAAAAAAGTACAGTTAATGTGATCTGGAAGAATAGAAAATCTAAGATTCTATGGGTGAACTTTGACTAAATAGGAGGCAAGAGATAGGGAGAGGAGATCAATTCCTTTCCCCTTTTCCTTCTGATAAAAAGTCCTATGGCAGCTTTCTGTACAGCTCATTTTAAGGTATTAGCAAAGCTGAGTGATCAGGTGAGCCTCATTCTAGCTTATGAAAAGGTAGCTGGCTTGGTGAAATCATCTTAAAATTTGCTTCCTATCTTACTCTGTCTTCTATTCAGTGGTTGCAACTCTCAGCAAAGCATCAGCATTTAAGCCTTGTTTTGTTTTCTAGGCACAGGTCATTGAAAGCTTTTACTAAGCTGCTAATAATATAAAATAATGGTGAGAAGGTGTAAATAGCCTTTGAGAAAGGTTAGACAACAGGAAGTCGGGCTGGAAAGATCCCAGGAACACACTTCTTTCTTACAGCTCAACACAGACAGATTAGTTTCTTTGATATGAGATGAGTGATAACACAGTGAAAGTTGCATAAACCTCCACTCTGCACTGAAAAGGAAACACTTCTGCTCTCATGGTGCCTCCTCACTCCTGCAAATAACAAGGGAGAATATGCACTTTGTTGTTGTTTCAGGCTTCATCTCTTTTCTAAAAGTATGAAAAGTACTTTGAAAATAAAAAAGTATTTTTCTGATTATGATAAAAAGCATGTGCACTGTCAAGAACTTGAAATTTTCAGAAAGGTCACAAAAAGTAAATAAAAAGTCTTTAATTTCTTGTTTTTTCCATTAAGTTTATTGGTGCATTTTAGGTATACAGTACAGTTACATTCATCATTGGGATTTTGTACCTTTACATGATGTATCTTGGTTCTTATTTTTTCCCCATTCCCCTGCCCTCCCTTCACCCCCTCCACCCCTCCCTGTTTACAAAGACTTTGTTTTCACTTTTTCCTTTTCTAATATTTTTTCTTTTCCCTTCTTTCCTTTCCCCTACCTCGCCTCTATTCTTTTAGACCTTTTCTTCCTATTTCACATTATCTATTACACATTTTGACCCTTATTTACACTTTTAGTTTTTCACACCAGAGAAATGATTTGGTATTTACACACATATGTCCTCTTTATTTAAAAAGTCTTTAATTTCTCCAACCCATAAATAACCAGTTACAGTTCAGTGCACCCCCCCCCGCCTCCAGTTTCAGAAAATGCATGCATATATGTATGTGAATGCAGCTTACATGAACCAGTTCCTTCTCCTGGAGATCTCTCCCTACTCTCTATCCATTGGAAATATCTTTTTTTTTTTTTTTTTGGTACCGGGGATCGAACTCGGGTCCTTGCGCTTGCGAAGCAGGCGGCGGAACCATTGAGCTAAATCTCCGGCCCTGGAAATATCTTTTTAATATAAAATATCAGGGTATTGGAAATCCTTTTCATGAATGCTTCTCTGATTTTTCTATGTTGGATATTCTTTTAAGACACATCATGTTTTGGCTTGTATTGTAATTTATTTTTACTGATAGATTAATTTATTTTTCCCTTGAGATTACAAACTTCTAAAATTTAGGACAGAGTCCATATCTGATTTATCTTTTAAATCTCACATTACTTGGCAAATGTTGAATTAATATTTAATGATTGAAGAAATGTATAATTCAGCTCATACTTATTTTTCAATAACTTCAATCATATTATTATTTATTTCACGATTACCATTTTACTATATAGTGTTCTCCTATAAAAATGATTTCATATGTAAATGTTTCATTTTAGTAGTTAGGTTACAAGATAGCCAAAGATATGGACTTTGCTTGTATTTGCTTGTGTTCTCCATAGCATCTAGCAAACCCCTGTGGAGTCTTTCCACTGCAGAGCCTACCCATCAGATGCTGCATACTTTCCCTCCAGAGACCCTAAAAGCAGACATGATCAGAATCTGTATCTGACATTCTTCAACAATTAAAAGGGGGCTTGGGGCCGGGGATTTAGCTCAGTGGTTTCGCCGCATGCTGCGCAAGCACAAGGAGCCAAATTCAATCCCGGTACCAAAAAAAAAAGGGGGCGGGCTCGCCCTTGCATGTCTGACAATGGTTACAGCTTGCTCCCAATGATTAGTGACCCTTCATGGAGAAAAAGGACCAAATGTATTATAGACACCCAGTAACTCCAGAGAAATTAGCTTTAGAGAGAATACAATTCCCACTGTTTAAAGCTAGAACTTTGCTATATGAGATGATTGCTTATTGACTTCATAGGATCGAAATTCACTTATCTGAGAGAAAATAGTTAATAAATTCAGAAGAACATAATTTCCAATGACGCTGACTATATGCAAAATGAGATTTGACATAGGAAGGTAAATTCTGAACTGAGTAACTGTCCCTCTTTCACTGAAATGTCATGAGCATTTGGGGGAGTATCACTGTGAAAACTGAGTTAGCTCAAGATGCAATCATAGCTTGTTCATTTGCTTCATGTGTAACCTTACATGAGTACTTTGATCTTTTTATGCCCTGGTTTTCTCCTCTGTGAAGGGGAAAATAATATTACCTATTACTGTGGTCTGAATGTGTTCTTCACATTCATTTGTTGGAAACTTTGTCTGTCTGCAAGGTGGGGATGTTGTGTGTAGGACCCTTCTAGGGGTGTTCAGGTCATGAGGGCAGAGGAGTCTGCATAAGTGGATTAAGGCTGCTATAAAAGGGGTTTAGGGGAGTATGATTCTTTCCCTCAGGGATTTTCTGTGGTGTTTCTGGAGTTGAAAAGCCTCCTTCCTCTCTTTGATTAAACCCATTTAAGTGTGGCAAAAATTAATAATTGACATTAGAAATAAAAGGGCTGTGAAGTAGCTAGAAGTACATATTAGACAGTTATTCATTCTGAGAAAATGTGAGAAAGTGACAGGCATCATTGAATAATTAGTTATTCAGATTTGGAACAGACTCACATATCCTGAACATATGGCTATTTGTCTTTTTTTTTTTTTTTG
>NW_004624821.1:4939381-4960326 GCF_000247695.1 Heterocephalus glaber | reverse complement strand
TTCTTATTTTTCACCCTTGCCCAGCTCTCCCTTCAACCCCTCCAGTCCTCCCTATATAGCACATTTTCTTTATGCATTCATCTGTTGATGGACATATAGGCTGCTTCTAAGATTTACTTATTATAAATTGTGCTGGTATAAACATTGGTATACACATTTCACTGTAATATCATACCTTTAAATCACTTCATGGCCTTTTGGCTAAGATTAAATGATGTCCTTAACTCTTTTGGAAAATGCCTTCTAGGAGATAGTTGAGTCAAATGGAATTTCTATTTGTAGGTTTTTGAGGAATCTCCATACTAATTGTGATTGTACATCCCCACCAGCAATGTAGAGGGTTCCTTTTTCACCACAGCCTTGGTAGCATTTATTTAATTTTTTCATGATTGCCATTCTTTCTGGCATAAGATGAAATCTCAGTGTTGTTTTAACTAGCATTTCTCTAATGGCCAATGGTATTGAATACTTTTTCTGTATTTATTGGCCATTTATATTTCTTCTTCTAAGAAATGTTTGTTTATTTCAGCTGCCCATTTTTTGATTGTGTCTTTTGTTTTGGGAGTCTAATTTTTTTGAGTTCTTTATATATTACAGATATTAATTTTCTGTCAGAGGTGTAGCTGGCAAAATTTTTCCACATTGTGTATGTTGTCTCTTTACTTTGTTTAGTGTTTCCTTTGCTGTGAAGAAACTTTTTAATTTGATACAGTCCCATTTGTTGACTCTTTGATGTTATTTCTGGTGCAGTTGGAGTTCTATTAAGAAAGTCTGCCTATGCTTATGATTTTAAGAGTTTTACCTATTTTATCTTATAGTAGGTTAAGTGTACTTTTTTTAATATTTGGATTATTGATACATTTCAATTTTAGTTTAGTGCATGGTGAGAGATATAGGTCTAGATTTAATCTTTTTATGTGGAGAGCCAATTTTCCCAGCACTGTTTCTTAAAGAGGCTATCATTCCTCTAATGTAAGTTTTTGGCCCTTTTATTAAAGATCAGGTGGCTGAACGTGTCTGAGGTTATTTATGGATCTTCTGTTTTATTCCATTGATCCATATGTCTGTTTTTTGTGCCAATATCATGCTGTTTTATTACTGTAGCTTTGTAGTATAACTTGAAGTCTGGGATTGTGATGTCTCCTGCTGTGTTCTTGTTGCCCAGGACTGTTTTGCAATTTTGGGTCACTTCTGATTTCATATGAATTTTAGAATTGTTTTCTTTAGTTCTGAGAGGAATTATATTGGTATTTTGATTGGTATTGCATTAAATCTGTATATCAATTTTGGAAGTATGGCCATTTTGACAATATTGGTTCTACCTATCCAGGAATAGGGGATACCTTTCCATATTCTTATAGTCCCTTTGATCTCCTTTAACAGAATATTGTGGTTTTCATTGTAGAGGTCTTTCACTTACTTTGTCATGTTAATTCATAAGTATTTAATTTTTTTGGATGCTATTTAGAATGGTGTGGTTTTCCCTGATTTCTTCTGTGGAGATTTCATTATTGGTGTTCAGTTACATGTTGATTTTGTATTCTGCCACATTGCTGAATTTTGTTATTAATTCTACAAGTCTTTTGGTGGAATTTTTTGGGTGTTCTATACAGAGGATCATTTTGTCTGCAAACAATGATAATTTAAAGTAATATTTTTATTGGTACATATTTGCCATACATAATGATCACATTCATTACAGGGAATTTATACCTGTGCATAATATATCTTAATTCCTTTTTTCCCCATTCCTTTCCTCTCTCTTCAACTCTTCTTTCTCTCTCCATTTAGAGAAGCTTTGTTTCCATTTTTTCTTTCCATTCTCTTTTTTACAAAATCCCTTTCACGTTCCTTCCCTTTACCCTCTACCCTCCCTTGTTTCCATTAGTGTTTCTTATACAAGAGAAACAAGGAGATGTTTAAAATCATGTGTCTAATTTAGTTCACTTAAAATTATGGTCTTGAGGTACATCCATTTATCTACAAATGATTCCAGTAAATAGTGATAATTTGATTTCTTTTTTTCCTATAATTTTCCCTTTTATCTGTTTATCTTGCCTGACTGCTCTGACTAATGTTTCAAGTTCTATATTGAATAAGAGGAGTGATAGTGCATATTCTTGTCTTGCTTCTGATTTTAGAGGGAACATTTTTAGATTCTCCCCATTTAATATGATGTTGGCTTTGGTTTGCCATAAATGCTTTTATTAGTATGATGTAAAGTCCTTCAATACCTATGTTTATCAGGGTTTTTAAAAAATCATAAATGGATGTTGGATTTTGTGAAGTGCTTTTTCTACATTTCATGGTACAATTGTGTGGAAATGGGCCTTGTAAACACCCTCCTTGATTCTGTTTATGTAGTATATTACATTTATTGATTCAAAAATTTTGAACAATCCTGCATCCCTGGTATGAAACCTACTTAGTCATGATGTATATTCTTTTGATGATTTGTTGCATTCTATTTGCCAATATCTTAGTGAAGATTTTTGCATCTATGTTCATTAAAGAGATCCTGAATGGTCCAACTGGCAAGGCCACAAGGATGGGACTGCCCAATCCCTTTGGAACTCACATTTACCATTGTGTACCCACTGATACTTAATAGGCAGCTATAGGACTTAATGTTTACTCTGCTGAGTTTCAATTTTGCTTTGGCCCAATTCTTTTCTACCCTGTATTCCTCCCTTTTTTAAAGGGAGTATTTACCCTGTGTCATTGTTCCTTGGAATTATGTAAGTTATGTTTGTTTTTTATAGAGATTCACAACTAGCAGTATGCTTTGAGTCTCAGAAGAAGCTTAGACTTTTGAAAAGCACTGGAACTGTTGAAACTTTGGAGAAAGTATTGCTGCATCTGTTTGTATGGAGGATCATTGTACTATGTTATGCAAAATTATGAACTTGCTACTGTCTTTGTTTAGAAGTTAAGTATGCTTTAAGGATATGTGTTTGGGTATGAAGTTGACAAGGGAGTAGGATGTGGTGGTTAGGGTGGAGTCAACTTGACTGACTTTGGGATCTACCTGAAGGATTGATGGAGCACACTTCTCAGTATATCTGAGTGAGTTACGGAGGTGTGGGCTTGGAGTCTGTCTGGTACCTGGTCCATTCCTCTTTAGCACTGTTGTCTTGCCCTGTTTTCTGGCCACCATGAACTAAACATCTTTGCTCTGCCATGCCCTTTCACAATGGTATTCTTGCATTGGAGCCTGCCAACCATGGATGCTCTGAACTGTGAGCTAAATTAAATCTCTCCTCTAAGTTGTGGGTGTTGGGTTGGGTATTGTGTCTCAGGAATGGGAAACCTGTTATCGATGGGAATACTCAACACATAAATATTTCTATAAATTACCTATCAGGCTAAATCAGAGAATCAAGATAGTATTCCTGCTGAAAGAGATTTAATCAGAACTTCTGACCAATCCTTTCAAATTGCAAATGAAACTCAGAAAGTTTAGATACTCCTGGATGATCCATCAGTACAACACTTTGCTTAGTCTGCCTTTTAGCAGCTTCCACCTAGACTTCTAGGACATCATACTCATATTTCTCCTCTGTCCTCAGTTACTGACCAGAAAATAAGAGGCATCCCATATTCCTGGATTACCTCCTGTCCCTGTATTTTGGCCACTTATGTTCTGGTGAGATAAGCTATTTGGAAGGCAAACTAAAAATCCATTCAAGAAGCTATCTCTGATCTTTTTTCTCATCAACACTTCCTTTATTTCACAGAGGTAGAAAATTTAGAAGTTAATTAATGCAGCACTGTCGTTTTACTTATGAGAAATCAATGTTTCAGAAGTGTTTATTAAAGTTAGAGGCAGACCTTGATTGAAAGGTTATTCCAAATTTCTTGAGCAGAAATCTTTCCACTACTACAGCCATCCTCTGACCTTATCAGTGTCACCTTCCTCTCCTGAGACCTTGTGAGAGATCACTGTAGTCTTGCTCCAGCGAGAGTAGATTTCAGACTGTATTCAAAAAATAGGCCAACACCTCTAGGTTCATATGTTTAAATTAATTACACTAATCTAAATTCTTTAAAATTATGGTAGAATATGTGTGGAATCTTTTACAAAGTATGTATTATTTTCATTTGTTGATTTATCTAAAAATATTCAAAGAATAGAATAACCTGTGCATTTTTTATAATTCCAAGAATATAAATTAATCAAGAACTAACCATCTTCTACTTTTGAATTGATCTTATTTCCCAAATATGTCTCATTCTCATTTAATGATGTAAATATTAGTATTATGATCAATACTTTCTCCTGCAAGGACCTGTTTATCAACCTCCATCCATAAAACAGATAACAGAACTGGAAAATGTAAAAGTAGCAAAGTTACTTTGTTAACAACATTGAAAACTTTCAAATAAATAAAGTCTCTGTTAGGAATTGAATAGAGCTGAGCCTCATTCGTACAGCACACATTGTAAGGCTATTTATTGACCTGGTAGAGAAACATCAACAGCAGATTAATTTCCCACTTGAGGATAGGGAGCAGTGTACAAAGTCATTTATCTTTCCTGCTCATCCTTGGAAATAGATGGTCCCTTTGTTCGCGTTTTTAATGCATAGAGTTCCCAAACCATCCACTCTGTCTAATCGCATCCCTTTTGTAGTATTGTTTTAGTTCCTGGCTTCATAGAGAAGGGATGCAATAAAAGAAATTTGCCGAGAAGGTCAGGGAAGGGACTTAACACTTTTTTTGTTAGAGAGTCCATGTGGGAAAGGAAGCCAAATCTGAAGTCTTCATGTGAATTACTGGGAAATTTGAGGAAGGAAATAAATAGCATTTATATATTTTTAAATAAAAGCCTTTAATTATTGATCCCTAGATAGGGCAAATGTCATATTTTAAGTCTTTAGTTACAAAGGACATAGATTATTAGATTTTCTACATTTTTGGGAAGATGCAGCTTTATATAAGGTGGGAGAAATATTGATCTCAGATATAGAAACCACGTCTGTCTTTGGATGCATGTCAGTTGCATGATACAGGGTAAACTAATACCTCAAGCCTTTAGATCAAAGTTCCCGTGTAATTATAATATGTCATGAAAATTCAAGTGAGTTGGGATTGTGGACCCCAGACAGATTCATGCCCCTAGAAATATGTGAAACACAGCCTAAGTCAGCTCAGTAGACTTTCAACTCATTTTCACCTTCTCCACAGATTCCTGTTGAAAGGAACAAGGACTCAGCAGGACCCTGTAAGTACCTGCAAAACAATTCATATTTGCTAGCTAGAGACCATTCTGCTATTATCTTGATTTTTATCTAGAAAGATTACTCTTTCTGAGTAATTCTTCCTGACTTCCAACAGTGGGATTTTTCCGGTTTTGTTCCTTGAAGCACTGCTAATAAATCTTCCTCCTAAAAAAGTTCTGTAATGAAGTAGATTTGACAAACTTTGTGTCCTGCAGTTCCTCTAGAAATTCACATTTTTCTTTGACTACTAAAAGTTCATTGAATTTTTACTAGAGATCTTTGATTATCAAAGATGTCCATGTTTTAACCCTTTGTCCTCTAGATTAGCACTCTCCACCAGAGATTTCTGCCGAGATGGAAGTGCAATTTTTCTGTGGTGCCCAGTAGAGTAACCTTCGGCCACAGGTAGCACTGAGTGCTTAAAATGTGGCTGGCAGAACTTGATGAATGGAAATTATATTATATTTTATTTAAATTAATTTAAATTTAGATAACCACTCCACTTAGAGGCTACTGACGAGGATAGCATGGCTTGAAATCCATAATGGAGTGCCCACAGGGGCTTCAAGGATTTGTAAATACTAAGATTGAATCCAGGATCTTTCCACTGTGATGCATCCCCAGGCTCTTTTTTTATTTTGGGGGACAGGATCTCAATAAGTCACTACATAGCCCAGGGTTGGCTCTATCTTAGTTACTTTTCTCATTGCTGAAACAAAATACCTGACACTCAAAGTTAAGGAGGAAAGGCTTATTTCAACTCACAGTTTGTAGAGGTTTCACAGTCCATAGTCATCTGGCTCCAAGGCAGGGCAGCATAGCAGAAGGTCGTCACAGAGGAGAAACTGTTCATGGTGTGGCAGGCAGGAGGAAGTGAGCATTAAGCAGCAGCAGCAAGCCCATTTTCTTTCTGTCCTTCTATATTCCATTCAGGCTACAAGCCTCTTGATTGATTTCACCCATACTCAGGGTGGGGCTTCAGTTATCCATACCCTTAATCCCAGTATCACATCTTTAATCCACATTCACATGCCATAATCCAGCCATCCAAGAATCTCCACACCTACAATCACATGAGGGTTTGGGGGACATCTAGATACAAGTCATAATAGGCTTGAACTTGCAATCTTACTGCCTCAACCTTTCAGCTGTGATTACAGACACACATCACCATGCCTGGCTATGAGAAGTTGATTAAATAAAACAAGAAAGCAGTGGAAGAGTTATGATGAATGACACTGACTGCCAGGCCTCTGTGTTCTAAGCTTGAAAAGCCATAGTGAAGAGTGGGGGATCCTATGCCTTGGCTACCAGGGGTGGAGCTACTCTGTTCCAACTAGTTATTGCAATATGTGAAAACATATTTAGTATTAATCAGAACAAGTATTTCAAGAGAGGCTAAATGTTTGGATTTTTATCTCTTTTTTTTGTGGCTAATTTTACTTATTTAATTTTTATTCTTTGTGTATTTTCCAGCATCTCATCTACAAACATGTACTACTTTATAATCAGTGAAAAAGAAATGTTCTTGAATTTAAGAGAGTTCAGGACATGGTGACATAGGTCTGTGATCCCAGCTCCCTGAGAAGCTGAGGTAGAAGGATCATTTGAGTACAGGAGTTTGAGGCCAAACTGGGCAATGTCATGAGACACTGTTGCGAAAACAAACAAGCAAACAAACCAAAACCAAAACCAGAAAAAAACACCAGAAAAAAATAATAATTATGAGATAGGGTGAGATTCAAAGCTGGAGAGTAACAGTCTGTGGTAGATCACTGGACCTGGAAGGCTGCATGCTTGGCTTGTAGACCTGGCAGCACCACTTGATCCCTTTTCCTTGTCAGTGGAAGAAGGCAGAAGTGCCAACCCTTCTTGCCTTCCAGGATTTCCAAACTGCTTTTCTCCTGCTTTTTTCTCTTACAGTGATATTTGAAGTAAAATCCAGAGAGTTCTTGGCTTCCGGGCTTTTTTCTCTAGGAGTCTCCCTAATGCTTGGCACTCTCATGGACTTTTATCTTAACTACTTTTTTTTTTTTTTTCAGTTTCAGACAAAAGCAAGTCCAGCAATGGGGCATATCAACCTGAAGATTTCTGGTTTAGAAGCCTTTGACCAAAACATTGAGCGAACTTTTCTTTTGTTTCAATTCCAAAGCCTTGGCCTGGGGATGAACATGCAGGCAGGGCTGCTGACTACACTTGTGCAGACTGACACCACTCAAGAGCACACAGATCAGGAGTCATCATTGACATTTACATGTAGGATGCATATATACTTGGCGACTTGACAGGTAGTGGCAAACACATTTGTTCTAAGGAAGCCTGCTCATTTTGACAATTTCCCGATAGATGGAAGTAAATTAGCTTGAAGAAAGGTAATTTTTATGTTTGTGTTTTAATTTGCACAGTTACTATGCAGGTTAGTGACAACTCTGATAGGAGAGAGAAGAATTTAATAAAGAATATGTAGGAAGGCTGAAAAGCAGGTACAAGTCAGCTAAAAGAAGGGCTCTAATAGCACAGATGAGCTTCTTGTGTTTTAACTGCTCAGCTGGTTGCTCTTTTCCACATTTATTAAAAAAGAAAATATCTGTATCTTTCCCCAAAGGGTGCCAGATCCCTCTTCCAGTGCATAATAAGCTGCACATTCCCACTTTGTTCTTCCCAGAGAGCAGTCTATGTTACATGCTGCAGCCTTGTACTGCTGTGGCTCCATTAATTCACTTACCACTGTAGTCCTAGTGCTTGCTAACACAGACACCTCACATGGAATTTACTCCACAGATCTTGGTGAAGGGACATATTCCTCCTCACATATCCACCTCCTGCTCATTTCAGGAGTCCTTTATCTTTCTAGCTCTGTCTGGTTTTGTCCTCAACCTTCTCCATCTTTGTCTCTTTCTATCCCTGTTTGCCTCTGACCCTTCTCAGTCTCCTCTCTGCCATTGCCTTTCTAGTTCTGGCCTCCTCATTCCTTCTTTTGGGTTGTCTCTTCTTTGCCCTCTGAATTATTTCCATCTCCCTCACTTTCACTTTTTCTTTTCTCTCTCACTTCTTGTTCTGCTCACTATTCTAGCTCTTTCTGCTTGTCTTTGATTATCTGTTTCCTCCAAGCAGGGCTTTAGAATCCACAAATTTGAGACAACAAAAATGTGACTTAATCAGCCCTAATTTTCTGATTGTGTCTTCATGAGACATTTTTAGATTTTTCTTCTTTCCAAGTTGGAGTCAGGTTGCACACTGAGTGACAGGTTCTTCCAAATAATGAAAATTTTTCTGGAAAGCATCAGGGGAAGGCCAAACGGAGTCACAGACCTTTGGCAGCAGGAGGCTCCTGGTAGCAGGTGCCCCTGCCCCAATCTGAGGAAACAGGCTGCTAGTAACAAAGTAGAATTTCCTGCTACAAAGGAGAGTGAAACACCTCCCTCTTTTAGTTTCCATGGGGCCCACTCTTCTCAGGGCAGAGAGGTGGTAAGCTGAGCACTGAGAGAGAGGAGTGTGGCTGTGCCGTCACTCAGTGCACCTCAGGGCCACGGCTGGGCTGAGGAAGTGAAAATGAAGACAGGAAACTGTGCTGTGCTTTCCTTCAGCCTTGTTTTCAGATGCTCATCTGTGAGGAGAAGAGCTCTGGTCCTACCGGAGACATTTTACTTCGCTTTACCTCATTCTGTACTGGGTCACATGGATCCAGTGACCAACAGATGTCCAAGTGAAAGGCTCTTCCAGTTTCTCCAAGGGCTGGCTCAGAAACTCAGGATATTTTAGAAGCAAATTTTCTTCAGTTTTAATGGAGCACCTGTCAGCCTGACATCAAATCTGTACCCGGTGAACCTACGTGCATGGCTGCTGGTAACAGCTAATTAAACGGCTCCACAGAGCCCCTTTCTCTGCTGATGTAGGTAGATGTCTGCTAGTTATACCAACTGAACTTGGAAGAAAGTTTGTTTTCAGAGGGTGGGCTCACCAAAGTCTTTTGCTTTTCCATAAGCACACAAGGAACCAGTTCATGAGCCAGCTATGAGACCTCTCATTTAAATAGTCACTGACTTCAGTAAGAACCTTTTGATTGGCCACTTTCTCAAATAGTTTCCAAGTAACCAGCCAAAAGAACATCTTTCCTTGGTTAATTAGTATTCTTGCCTTGATGGAGACCTGACTGAGCAAAACTGGTAATCAAGAGATAAATGTACTCTTTTCTTTGGCCTCACTGACTTTTTTTTTTTATTCCTGTGGACTTGCCAAAGCAATCTTTTTGCCACTGGACCTTTGCAATGCTATTTATTATTTGAGGAATGTTCCTTCTTTTTTTCCCCCCATTAAGTTTATTGGTACATTTTAGGTATAAAATGCAGTTACATTCATCATTGGGATCTTGTACCATTACATGAGTATCTTGGTTCTTACTTTATTTCCCCCTGCCCTCCCTTCACCCCCTCCACCCTTCCCTATTTGCAAAGACTTTGTTTCCATTTTTTTCCTTTTCTCATATTTTTTTCTTTTCCCTTCTTTCCTTTCCCCAGGAATGTTCCATCTTATCCTCTCTGCTGCTACACCTTGTTTATCCCTCAGTTCAGCTCATGTTTCACAGGTCCTCAGAATGGAGCAATAGCCACATGTAAGATTTCTTGCATTTTATATGTAAGTACAAAGGAAATCAACTAGAGATTGCAAAGTGGATAATGCAAAATCGTAAGGTTGGACAATATTCCAAATGACAGCCTTGGAGTCAAGTATTCACGGGAAGCAGGAGTGTCCCAACAGCTGCATCATAATCAGACTGTTCCATGTTAGCCTGAAAAGGAATCTCCTTCAATTCTTCACTATTCTGGGAGCCTGAGATTTTATCTTATTTTAATCTTCCCTAAGAACTTTTTGTTATAAGGTATATTATTTGTTTTTTCACCCAGAATCAATTCCTATTGTTTGAAAGCAGGAAATCTTAGACTTCTGTATGAAACAGGACAGAAGAAGCCAGGGAAAGGCTGTCTGTCTTTGGCACCCCACCTGAACAGAGAGCAGTCAGAGACATGCAGTGTCCCGAGATGGGAGAATGCATGGGTGCTTTGGCAGGTCAGTGAAGCCTCAGCAAGTGGAAACTCTAGAACAAGCCTCACGTCATGCAGGCTTTCCCTGGTAGTGTGACTGTTCTCATGGAGATGCATCCTCATGAGATCTACCTTTCCCATGGACTGCTGGAGCTCAAACACTCCTGAGTCAGAATTGACAGGAATGGTCATATCTGGTGGTTTTTAACTGGGGCAATTATGCCCCTGAGGTCATTTAGTTGCTATTGGTACCTAGAGAATAGAGGTGACAGATGCTGGTGAAAAATCTCATCATAATATAGTTTTTCTTTTCTTTTCTTTGTTTAGCAGGGAGCACTGGGACAAAGTCATGCTCTGTGGTCCAGTCTGGCCTTGATTTCATTATGTAGCCCAGGCTGGTCTGAAACTCATGCTGATCCTCCTGCCTCAGCCTCCCAAGTGCTGGCATTACTGGTGTGCACCGCCACACTCTACAGAGTTTTTATTTTCAGTTTTTAAAGAAAAATGTCAATTTCATATTTTCAGGTAATAATCTGCATTGCCTATTAGAGCAGACATTAGCCACATCTCACTAGTGAGCACTTGAAATGTGTCTAGTCTAAATCTAGTCTTGTTGTATGTACAAAAAAATGCTGAAGTGTGAAAAAATAATGTAAAATATGTAGTAATTTAAAGTTATTGATTACACATTGAAATTATAATTTTGAAATATTAAAATAAAATAGATTATTAAAATTAATTCTACTTGTTTATTTTTCTTCTTTTCAATGTGGCTACTAGAAAAATTAAAATTATATACGTGGCTCACATTATATTTGTATTGGACAGCTCTGGCCTAGAAAGGGAGGAACTGATGATTTTGAGATTTTGGATATAAGACAACCTGCTCATACTGAAAAAGAACAAAAGCCAAAAGAAAAAAATTTTTCATTTATTCTTTAACTCCTTCATCCAGAAGACAGTTTTGAACACGGACTATATGCTAATCATTGAGTGCATTAAATATAAGTACCTCTTGTTTTGGAAATAATTCAGTCTTTTGAAGAAGTCAAAATTAATAAAAGGGACTGTAGAAAAATGTGTGTTTCAGTGTGGACAGAGAAAAGGGTGATTAGCTATCTGAATGAGTCAGCAAATGTGACTGCAGAGAGAGGTTTTGAGTTAGATTGGGGTCTGTCTCCCCATTCTTGAAGTATCTGGGTCTTATCATCTGGAAGGTAAATTTTGCTTCTCTCAGCTGGGGATGTAGCTCAGTGACGCCGCTCCCACCTAGCAAGTGCAAGGTTCAATCACCAGTAAGGGGGCAGGGGGATAAATTTTGCTTCTCTCTGTAAACTGTCATCCTGCCTATCATTGGCTAAAACATGGAGCCCCATCTAGACCACTGTAGTGCAGAGTGATCCTTTGTGATTTTGAACTAGATATCTATTTGTTGTTCTCAATATAATTCTTGCCAGGACTTTCCTGTTATAGTATAAAGTACTAGAAGTACTAAACAGAAGTATACAGATGTGTTTATTGGATACCAAAATGGCCATTTCAGAAGGTTTTATCCAATTAAATGGTGCTTACAATTTTTTCTTGAATTTACAGTAAAATGAAGTAATACACAGGGTGTGTTTAGATTTCTACATCCAGCTGTGCACCTGCTGCCCTCTGGGCCTTTGCAAATGAAGTCCCCTTTGCAATTTTTCATGCTGCCACTTGACTGCATAACTCCTTTTTAGCTTTCAGATTGCAACTGGAATGTCACTTTCTATGCCACTCCTAACCACTGCCACTTTAAAAGATTGTGTGTATCTTCTATCAATACACTCTTCAACTCTTGAGAAGTTGCTTCTAACACTCTATAATAACATCAATTAGATGTTTCATTTTCTTTTTTAGACAGTTTGTGCCAAGCAACAGTGTCTATATCTCATTTACCCTTCATTGTGTTTTTAGCATTGAGCCCCAAGTCTGACACACAGTGTATCTTGGGCTTGGTTCCCCAGCAGCAAAATACTAGGAAAAGAATTGATTGTAGATGATTTCATAAGAAATTATTCCCAGGTGAAAGAGAGTTAAAGAAACAGCAGGCCAGGGGAAGAATCCAAGCAAACATACACTTTCAGGTGATGTCCCAGCCCTGGCCTGATTCTCCTAAAAGCTATAGTATCCAAGCTTTTCTTAGCTCAAGGTGAGGGAGTTAGCACTCTTCTGGGTCAATCATCGGAAATGAGAAATTAGAAAAATTATTACATCCTGGATGGTGTAAATTCCTTTGTCCTTCCAGTTCTCTCTTCTTGCAGGAAAAGTAGGTGGAGTGGCTCTTGCAGCCTTAGGAAGTTGTCTTAAGAGTGTTTCAGGTACAGGTCATAAAAAGCAAAACACAGAAGCTGGAGGAGTGCAGAGAAATCTGTTATGGGAACCCAAGGGATCTGGATGGAGCAGAGACAGTATTTACCACACAGTAACTGCTAAAGAAATATCTGACAAATGAACAATTTTAAAATTACCTGATTTCAATTTAATTCACAATGGCACAATTCATCCAAGTTGTTAGGTGGACATCCATGCGCAATACAGTTGACAAAAGTGGCAAAATGGGATTGTACCATGAAAATGTTGGAATTGAAAAAAATTTCTAATGCATTTTAAAGAATGGGTAATCCATAGTCGATAGATCTACTTGAAAATAGACTTAAGAAATTGGGTGAACTAATTAATTTGAGTCTAAAATACGTTCTTCAGGGGGAAGTCAGGATTATTCAAAGCATTTATCTCATCATTTCAATTGATTATGTAAGAAAAAAGATACAATACCCATTTATAAAATTTCACTCAATACTTTAGTTATAGAAATTTTCTCTGATGTCACACATGCAAGGTCCCAAGTTCAATCCCTGGTACTAAAAAAAAAAAGAAAGAAAGAAAGAAAGAAATTTTGTCTGATGAACTAACTACTAGCTTAACTGTGATAACTGAGCTTGATTATATCAACTTAAATGGGTTGGGAGTTTCCCAGGGGACTGGTGGAGCACACTTCTGGGTATATCTGGGTGTCACAGAAGTATGACCTTGGGTAGATATCTGGCCCTTCACCCTTTCTTCTCTGGCACATTTCTCTGCTCTGCTTCCCAGCACATGACCTAAGCAACTTTGTTCCACTTCTGGATTGAGGTCCAGATTACCATGGACTGAATCTCCTGAAATCATGAGCCAAATTAAATTCTCTTCCTTTAAGGTATGGCCTTGGAGACTATATCTTGTCCCTGGTTCCTTCCTGTCTGGCACTGTTCACCTCTTCTGTTTCCCAGCTACCATTAAACTGAGTAGTTTGGCTCCACTCCACTCCACCTTTGTGAGAATATTTCTGCCTTTGAGTCACCTGGCCATGGACTGAATCTCCTCAAAATGTTATGGTTGTCAGTTATCATATCCAGCTATGAAAAAGCTGACTGATGCACTAACATAATATGAAATTGCCTACAGACATACACATTGTAGATAATTACATAATATAATGCTCATAAATATGACAATTGTTTTAAAAAATGTGATCATCTTACTTTTATCTCTTGGCTAAGTAGAAAAACTTGCTGAATAAAATCTTTGATCAGTATTTCTTAATCATTTTGGCAGTGAAGAATACTTCCCTTGAATCTGTGTATTTGTGCTGCACCTGGTAGAGGGATCATTATGCTTTAGGAAAGCAGTTCAGTCTCACCAGGATCAGTTCTTATGGAGGTTTATATTCTCAGAATTTGCCTTTACACCTGAGTGCATAGAAAAATATAAATCATGTGGTGTTTATATGAAAGTATACTCATAAAGGAGTGATCAGTGTAGTCAGATTACATAGTGAATGGCTTCAGATCAAGGGCATGACCTTTCTGTAGCAGAAATTTTACTTTTACTAACTTTCACAGATCATATTTTACTAGCTGTAAATAATCTTGCACAATCAGTACTATGTATGACTATTTATGGTTACACTGACTCTAACTTCTCATTTCATTTGCTTTAGTAATGTAAACTTATTTAAAAAATGGGATTTTTAAAACAAGGATGAATTAAAGGAAATATTATTCCATCTGGGAGGAACTAATAACGCCAGCTCAGATTTTATATTTTCATTTCTGAATAAGGGCAGTATTGATTTCCTTGTTAATGAGTGAATAACCTAGTTTATCCTAAGAGTCCTGGAGAATACAAAATAATAAGTATATTTTTATTATTTGAAATCTACCATTAATCTTGTTATGGAGGAACATGACCAACAATAATAAAAGTCACATTTACTCACTCCACAAAACTATGTGACAATGTTAAAATTTATATATTTATAGCAATCAAATTCTTTAAAAACATAGATGGGTAATTATAAAAACATACAGTATTAAAGGGAAATACATACACAGAATAAGGATCAATATTTTAAAAAATAATATCAAGGAAGTAAATTTTAGAGTGGATACAGATACAAAATTAGAGAAATGGAAAGGAGTTCTGAATAATTCACTTTGAATGTAGCAGAGAGAGAGACAGATACAAAATATGAATGTGCAAGGACAGTTGACAAATATGGAAACTAGACTAACAACTTTCTACATCTGTCTGTATGATTCTGGAGGAAGACAATGGAGAGAATTTTAGAGAAATGATTTGATTCTGAACATATTTTCTTTTTTTCTGGTACTGGGGATCAAACTCAGGACCTTGTGCTTGCAAGGCAGGCACAGTGCCACTGAGCTAAATTCCCAGCCCTTAGAGAAATTATTTGAAACACTAATGATAGTACTGAACACATATATGAGTACTTAGAAAGGAATGGCACTAACTACAGTCCAGGATTTAAAAAAATACCCATACTTGGTAGTGGAACTGCAGAATATAAAGAGTTACATGATTATTAAAAGGTGTCACAGAAAAAGGACAAACTATCTAGAATGAAAATTAATTAGACAATAGGTTTTGTATCATGAACAGGGATGCCAAAATTAGTAATAGAATCTCTTCAAAGCAGTGAAGGAAAATAATTAATGGGCTTATTTTTTTATGTCCAGCTAGAGTATCATAAAAGATGGAAGAAAGAGGAAAAGACATTTCAGATACACAAAGTTTAAGAGCGTTTATTAGCCATTGTCTCTTACTGAAAAGAAAACACTGAAGAAAGTGAGCTACGTAAAGTTAAAATATTAGTGTAAAAACAATTTAAATTTTAAAAAGTTTTAATTAATGATTGGATGCAAAAGTAATGGAGAACAAATATTGTGTGTGAATTAAATAAAAAAATAAAAATTCTAAGTCATAATGAAAACATGAAAGAGTATACTGTGAAGAGTTAACTGGTGTGAAGATTAATGTCATTTTCAGGAGGAAAAAAGGATTCACAAATATCTTTCAACTTAGAAAAATGATCCAAATGCATATGTTAGAAAGTGTAAGACTAGCTTCTACTTTTTTCTCCCTCAAAAAGATGGAAGATAGGAAGTATTTAAACATTTATTAATCTAAGAAACATAGCAAAAGTGAAAGTAAGTGAAAAATAAGATGATAAAAATGTGTAGCTCCTAATATGATGCCTGCTGATTCCCTTGGTTTGCAGCTTTGATCCTCCTCAGTTTTGCCTGCCAAAGTGCAGAAAAAAGATCACCTGATTTCCCCAAAGCATCATGTTCTTAAGCACCCTGTGAACCTTTCTAACTCCAGTTCCAGGGCTAGAAAATGCTCTGATATCTTTATATAGTCCTACTTCAGGGTGCACTGTTAGTCTTCAGTGCTTAATAGAATCTGAAATTAATACCAGAGAACTTGAGAAAGCCTCATGGTTCTCATCACTTGTTGCATCCTTTCCACCTCTTCACCTGGGAAATGCAATCAGACTCCTGGGAAAGCCAGTCAAATTAAAAGCTTTATGAGGCATATTTTTGAATCCAAAATCAGATCACCTGATCTGATAAATGTGGCTCCTATATAATAAGATTATGGAATTATGTTCATGTGGAGGGGAGCACAGAACAGTTTTGAATATATGGTTATTGTTAATAACAGGAAGAAAATATAAATCTACTACCTTACTATGTGAAATAAAGACAAAACAGAAGTGGTTTGCTGGATGATTAATAAATTTTTTGAACCATTGGGGAGTCAGTTATCCAGCCCACTATACTAGGTACTGTATCCAGGAAATATATTGGACCATATATACAATTTTCATCTTACCATACTATCTAATGTCAATGTAACTTAATCAGAGAAGGTAATCTCTTATTTTTAATATAGAAAATTTTAATTCATTGCATTTTTTCCTGGCTATAAAATTAAGCATGTTTTGGCAGAAAATATAGATAAAACAAAAAATTTAATAAAAATACTACTCAAGATACCACCATTAACATTTTGCTATACTTTCTTACAGTCTTTTTTTTTTTTTTTTTTGGTACTGGGGATCAAACTCAGGACTTTGTGCTTTTGAGGCAGGCAGTGACACCACTGAGCTAAATCCCTAGCCCTCTTACAGTCTTTTATTTAAATATTTTAAAAATGTTAGATCCTGCTTTCTTCAAACAAATGTAATGTTTAGTGGGTTTGTGAATTATTCATAGTGTCCCCAGTGGGAAGCATATGCTATGTGGTCAATGAATAAATGGACAGATGCATAAATCAATGCGGCCTTGGATAAATGCATAGACAGTGATGAAATTTATCAGGGATACCCACCGATTTCAAATTCAGAGCTGGTTTGCAGAGACCCTAATGTACAAAGGATGAAAGGAGAATGAATTTAGAAGGTGGGTTGTGGATGGAGTAAACTAAGAATTAGCAAAGACTTTTAACTCTGAAAATAAAAGTTATCAATCCCACATATAGAATTCATGCTCTTAGGGAAAAAGGTTGAATGATTTTCAAATAAGTATTAGTGGTATCTATGTCACCTTGATGAACCTCAGCTTGTTAAGGCAACAAATGCAGCAAATATAACTGTAGTTAGGGAGTTTCTGCATTTTGTATTATTAATACTCATTTTACTTTTTATAATGACATCATTATGCATAATGTAAAGAGCACTTTGAGTTTAGGTGGGGTTTCCAGATCCTTTTACCTACATTGTGCATTTGAGTATTCCAGAAATTTCTCCTACCAGAGGAAATTTTTCTTGCTAGTATTAGGTATTTGGTCCACATTTTTTCCCTATGTCTACAAATCATACATATTAAAGCTTGACTTCCTGTACTTGTGATTAGTTTTTGATACTCCTTTTGCTTACTGGTGAAATATCAATGAATTTTGAAAAAGGACACAAAAAAATCAGAAACATTTTTAATTCTCTCTTTTTCTTTCTTTTTTTCCCATTTTATTTTATACCATATTATTTTTATTAGTGTCTTAGTTTCTCATTACTGAGACACAATACTCAGCACCAAAAGGAGCAGTTTTATTTTGATTCAGTTTGTAGAGGTTTCAGTCCATAGTGGGCTGGCTCCAAGGGAAGAAGACAGCACAGAAGAGGGGCAATGGCAGAGGAGAAGCTGCTCGTGGCATAGCAGACAGGGAGCAGAGAGCCAGGGGAGGAAAGAGGAGGGGAGATAAACTCTCCCAGGTCATGCCTACAGCGACCCCCCAGTTCTAACCAGACTCCTCCTCCTAACAGCAAGTCAACAACAAGTCCCTGTCATCTAGTCAGCTTTCCAAAGCCTTACCTATAAGGGCAAGAGGCTCTGGGGGACAGCTACATAGAAACAAGAAAATGTGTTTGTAATGCATAGTGATCAGATTCAGCTTGAGGCTTTAATACATAGACATATTACACCCTAATCATTTTTACTACCCCTCCATATCCTCTCCTCTCCCTCTTTCCATTTTTCTTTCTTTCTTTTTTCTTTTTTTGGTACTGGGGATCGAACTCGGGTCCCTGCACTTGCGTACCAGGCGGCGAAACCACTGAGCTAAATCCCCGGCCCTCTTTCCATCTTTCTAGATCTTCTTGAATTAATTTTCCTGTTTCTCCACATGCCTCTTTATTTTCCTCTTTGAAGTATTTTATTTTGGGCCTCTCATATTAGAGAAATCAAGTGATGTGTAACATTCTGTGACTGATTTACTTCACTTAATACAGTATTATGGTCTTAAGATCCATTCATTTTCCTACAAATGACTCAAATCTATCCTTGGCAGAGTACTACTCCATTGTGTATATATGCACCACATTTTCTTTATCCATTTATTTGTTGGTGGGCACATAGGTGCCTTTTGTGATTTATCTATTTGAGTAGTGCTGTTCTAAACATGGATATGCATCCATCACTGTAATATGATATCTTTAGCTATTTTGGGAAGATGCACAGGTGAGGTATAGCTGGGTTAAATTGAATTTCTACTTTTAGTTTTTGAAGAAATCCCCACACTTATTTCCAAAGTGGTTGGAGTAGTTTATATCCCCACCAACAATGTAGAAGTCTTCTTTATTTCCAACAACTTTGCCAGAATTTGTTGCTTTTTAAGTCCTTGATAATGGCCATTATTAAGTAAGGTGGAACCTTAGTGTTGTTTTGATTTGCATTTCCCTAATGGCCAAGGATGCTGAAAAATTTTCATGTATTTATTGGCCATTAGTGTTTTTTCTCCTGAGAAGGGTCTATTCATTTTAGTTCTCATTTTTGGATTTGGTCTTTTATTTTGGAGTGTCTATTTTTGGAGTTTTTAATATATTCTAGATATTAGTTGTCTCTCTGAGGAGTAACTGGCAAGTTTTTTTTCCATTCTGTTGGTTTCTTCTCTCTTTTTTTTTTATTAGATTTGACATGTTTATTGTCTCCTAAACTGTAAATTACAGAATACAGAAGTGTTGCTATATTAATTGGTGCATCAACACAGCCCTTCCCCATACCTCTTTACTACTTCAACAATACCTTCCACTGTAAGTAAACTCCTACAGGCATAAAGCAGTCAGAATTATATTCTCATCAAGTTTCAGGGTTAACACCTGAAATAGGTTATGAGGAACTGAATTTTCCTATTGACCAAAAAATGAAACTTGTTAAATTTTGCTTTAATGGTCTCAAAATTCTGTGACAGATTTTTGGTTAAATTGTTTCCATTAAAATGTGTTGATTTTAAAAACTAACTTAAACTGCTCCCCCAACAAACCCAAAACCCAAATGTTCACAAAACATTCTCCTTTCCTTCTGAAGGTTTTATGATGCATTGTTATCATTAACCAGTCTTTCATTATTAAACTTAAATGACCAACTGGGAGAAACAGTTCTGAGACCGGTCTTCTACTACTGATTAAGACTGGGGTGGCAGGTGTTAGGGGTGATATTCATTTAGCCTTCTGAGCTTTCTGGGCAGACTTAGTGACCTTGCCACCTCCAGCAGCCTTCTTGTCCACTGCTTTGATGACATCCACAGCAACTGTCTGTCTCATATCTTGAATAGCGAAATGACCCAGGAGTGGGTAGTCAGAGAGGCTCTCAACACACAAGGGCTTGCCTGGAACCATGTCAATGATGGCAGCATCACCAGATTTTAAGAATTTGGGACCATCTTCTAGCCTCTTATCAGACTGGTGATCAATCTGTTCTTTCAGCTCAGCAAACTTGCAAGGGATATGAGCTGTGTGGCAATCCAATACAGGAGCATAGCCAGCACTGATCTGGCATGGATGGTTAAGGATAATAATGTGAGCAGTGAAACCAGCTGCTTCCATTGGTGGATCATTTTTGCTGTCACCAGCAACATTATTAGGACAAACGTCTTTGATAGACACATTCTTGACATTGAAGCCCACGTTGTCCCCAGGAAGAGCTTCACTCAAAGCTTCATAGAGCATTGCAACAGACTACTTTAGTTGTGATGTTGACCACCATGCCAGGTTTGAGAATACCACTCTCTACTTGGCCCACAGAGATGGTACAAATACCACTAATTTTGTAGACATCCTGGAGGGGCAGCCGCAAAGTCTGGGTGAATGAGTGATAGGATGCAATCCAAAGCTTCAAGTAGTGTGGTTCCACTGGCATTGGCATCTTTACAGGTGACCTTCGATCCCTTGAACAAAAGCATGTTAGCACTTCACTCCAGCATGTTGTCACCATTCCAAGCAGAAATTGGCACAAAAGCTACTGTTATCAAGATTGTAGCCAATTTTCTTAATGTAGGTGCTGACTTCCTTAACAATTTCCTTGTATTTCTTCTGGCTATAGGGTGGCTCAGTGGAATCCATTTTTAAAAAATATTTTTTGTTTAATTTTTTTATTGGTACATTTTAGGTATACAACACAATTACATTTCTCATTGGGAACTGTACCTTTACATAATGCATCTTGGTTCTTAGTTGATGGGCATTTGGGCTGTTTACAAGTTTTAGCTATCGCAGACTGTGGTGCTATGAACATGGGTGCACATATATCACTGTGGTATGATTCTTTTAATTCTTTAGGGAAGATCCCCAGCAGTGGAATAGCGGGGTCAAAGGGGACTTCCAGTCCTAGTTCTTGGAGGTATCTCCATACTGATTTCCACAGTGCTTGTACCAGTCTACACTCCCACCAGCAGTGGAGAAGGGTTCCTCTTTCCCCACAGCCCCACCAGCATTTGTTATTGGTTGATTTCATGATAGAAGCCATTCTTTCTGGAGTGAGGTAGAATCTCAGCATTGTTTTCATTTGCATCTTTCGAATGACCAGTGATGTTGA
>NW_004624821.1:4917505-4935366 GCF_000247695.1 Heterocephalus glaber | reverse complement strand
TGCACTAGGAGCACAATTTCTCCTGTTACCTGAGAAATTATTTCTGATTTCATTTTTTCCAGATCCCCTTTTGTTGCCAGTTCAGTGAGTCCAGGTGGTTGAGTATCAGAGTGTTTCATCTCATTTCCCTTTGGGGTTGCTCTAGGTGATCTGGAAGTCTGTTTTTGAGACTTATTTATGTGTTTTTCATTTTGACTGAGGGAGGGTGCTGTTGGCACCTGCAAGGACTACCTCCTCTGAGCTGGGAGAGGTAGGACAGGGGCCGGGGGCAGCGGTAGGGATGGTGGCCCAAAAGCCCTTTCCTGTGGGCTGGGAGCAGCAGGAGAGATGGTGGCCAGGAATCCCCTTCCTCTGGACCAGGAGCAGTGGGATGGTGGCTCCGAAACCCCTCCCTCTGGGCTGGGAGTGGCGGGACTCAGTACCATGGTCTGGTGGTCCGTTGTCCTCTGCATCTTTGTAGTGTGGAACCAGGTGGCTGTACTGGAATCTATTTTTTAAAACATCAACAATTAATTGTTTCTTGCCCGTTGTGTAAGCCAGAAGGGCACGCTCACAGGTTGTGTATTCTTGGAGATACCAGCTTTGAATTTACCAATACCAGAAGCAATAAGCAAGACAGCACAGTCAGCCGGAGATGTGCCTGTAATCATGGTTTTGAAAAAGTCTCTGTGTCCTGGGGCATCAGTGATAGTCACATAATACTTCCTGGTCTCAAATTTCCACAGGGAGATGTCAATGGTGGTACCACACTCAAGATGAGCTTTCAGTTTATCCAAGATCCAGGTGTACTTGAAGGAATCCTTCCCCATTTCAGTAGCCTCCTTCTCAAATTTTCCAATGGTTCTTTTGTTGATGCCATCAGATTTGTAGATCAGTTGGCTGGTAGTGGTGGACTTGCTCAAATCCATGTGTCCAGTGATGATATTGATGTCTTTTCCTTTGCTGTGTTGGTTTTCAATTAGTGCTGATTTTCATGACACCTGTGATCTTGCAGCAAACCCATTATGAAAAAGCTGCTGGTTATTTCTTCATTCTGTTGGTTATTTCTTTTGCTATGCAGAAATTTTAAATATAATATGATCCCATATGTTGATTCTTGGTATTATTTTTTGTGCACTTGAGGTTCTGATCAGGAAGTCTTTGCGTATTCCTGTCTTTAAGAGTTTTACTGATTTTTTTTATTGTAGTAGATTCAGTGTTTCTATTTATATATGTATAGGTCTTTGATCTATTTGATTTGATTTTAGTTCACAGTGAGACATATGGATCAAGATTCATTCTTTGCATGTAGATAACCACTTTTCCCAGAATCATTTATTAAAGAAGCTCTATTTTCTCTTTCTTTCTTTCTTTCTTCTCTCTTTCCTTCTTATAGAAAAGACATGAATTTTTTTCAGACCAAGATATGCTGCCATGTTGGATAGTAAGTGATTTTCAAGACAGGAATCACACAGTCAAGGTGAAAGAGTAGGATTTTTAGTGAGGGTCTGAGATTTGGAAAAAAGTCTGGGCAGCAAATATGATTATCTAAAGAATGTATTGTCCCTGGCTCATTTAGCACCTCACAGATCTTCCAAGAACCCCTTTACTGAGTTGAAAATTTTATGTTCAGTGTTGCAATTGTGACAAGGCCTCTCTTCTCTGGCCCACAGAAGGCCTTTAGCTTTAAATGAGGAGATGATAAGGTCTATACAATCTTTTAGAGAAGATGGGTCAGGACTCTGGGAGGAACAAATGGGCCTTACATCAAAGGTTTGTTACTGTGCTAAGAGACTACTCATTTAGGGCAGGACATCTTTGGTTGAAGTTTCTTTGTTAGGATTTTAATCCTCTTCTTGCCAAAGGGTGGCCACTACATTTTCTCCTGACAAACCAGCAAACTCAAATCACTGATGAGGGATGAAGTGACCATATCCATAACCACTTCGAGCTGATTAGAGGTGGGTGGTATAGTTTTTAAGGGCCGGAACTGAGATCTAAATTGGGCAAGAAGCTCTAAATAGGATTGTACTGCAGGTCCACGTGGTGAATGGAGATGTATTATGGAAAGCTGCTGGACTCTAATAAACTGCAGAAGATAGTTACCTAGGCATGGGCCAAAGGTAAGGATAGGTATGACAATGCCATGATCATTAGTAACCATTTTTATTAAGAAGACTTTGAGAACCAATCCCAGGTTTGTGTTGAGAAATGTGCTCCAATTCTGATAGGTTTGCCTTTAGAAGTTATTTCTTGACTTTTTCTAACAGAATAATTCAAACAGCATTAGTTCTATTCTTGTGTTGAACATCTGGGGTTTTTACTATAACATCATGGAGTAGTTCTTTTTAAATTGTGGCTATGTGGGGCACCACATGCCTCATTTACCTGGAAGTTGATTTCTTTCCCTAAACTTGGAAAATTTTCTGCTATGATTTTGTATGTAAATTTTTATACCTCTTGTGCTGTCTTCTGATCTTTCTATAATTCCTTTATTTCTTAGATTAATTTTCTTTGAGTCATATAGTAGCTGTTGAATCCAGTTTCCATAGTCTCTTCTTGTTTTTTAGGGTTTCTCTGAGTATATGGTCTCCTGCATCAAACTTATTTTTTTAGTGCTGATACTTTGTCTTTGCCTTGGTCATTTCTGCTGCCAATACTTTCAATAGATTATTTTTAATATACTGGACTTCTGTTTGATATCTTTTCATAGTCTCTAATTCTTTACTTAAAATGGTCATTCATATTTTGTATCATCTTGATTAGTTCACCCAACTTCTTGTATGTGTCTTCTTTAAGCTTGTTGATCATTTTATTGATTAATTCTCTTATTTGTTTAGTTACATCATCTTTAGCTTGCTGGACATGTTATTGATGTGTGTGTGTGTGTGTGTGGGGTCTTTTTTCCCTTTATACATCTCAGCCATTTGGTTTTTAACTTTCTCCCCATAAGTTCCCATGGGATCAGCTTTTGCAGAATTAAGAATTTTTGGAAGCATCTTGTTGACTTGTCTTCTCGTGGTTCTATTTTATTTGGTGCTGAGGGTTAAGGATCAACCCTCATAGGAGAAATACTAGCAAGACTCTGTTGCTAGTATTGAGATGTTTTTAGTAAGTGTCTATTTCCCAGTTATATGATCTTCCCTTTGGGTGTGTTTTGGTATTTATACACCTCTTCAACCTACTCAGAATAATATGATCAGACCCAATTGTCATGTTGTAAGGTGAGAACCTCTAGTATTTATACTCATATCTACAGAGCCAAGCATCTATCAGTCCTGTACATTAAAACTTGCTTTAATAATTTAATCCTTTTTTGAATGACCCTAAAGATGAGAATAAATGGAGATCAGAAAGAAAATAAGAAAAAATATATAATCACAAATGAAAGAAAGAAAAGACATTAAACTTTGTTGATATTATTTCCTAACTGGAGTAGAGGAGTGGTTAGGTTTGAATGAGTATTTGTGGGAGTAGGAGGAGGGATGCAGGGACAGGAAAATGTAATTAGAGATTGAGGGAAGCTGAGAGAAAGTCAGAACCTGTTAATAGTCTGAGAGTGAGCTTGTGTTTGCATCTTGTATATACAATTTGGTGAGGGTTGTACTGATTAATTCTTATTCTCCTTTTCATGTATATAGATGCCTCCCATATACTGTATATACTAGATAAAAGGAGAGAAAGAAAAGAGATGCAAAAAAAGAATAAGAAAAAAGAGAGACTACCCCTCCAAAAAATCCCACACAGTTACAACAACACAAAATTAAAGCATCCTCTCAGTTCTATTTAAATTGCAGTCTGAATCCAACCAGTGAGCTCTTCTCCTTCCATTTAGAAATGGGGAAACTTTGACTTGTAGAGGTTCTGGACAGTGCTGGGTCTGGTTCTTTCTACGCTTCTACTCTCCCAAGAGCATCATGTGACCACAAGGTGCTTTTCCTCCTCCCCTTTCTCAGTCCAGAGCCCACTCAAGCTACTCTCTGAAGATGCTCTCTCTCTGATTTGTTTTTTTGCCTACCAGTGAGAAAAGGGGTTTAGGATCTAGATGGATCTCTGAGCCTGCCTTTCTTCTATGGGCTGCATTTTGCTTAGTTTCAGGAATGCTCCTGTGAGCATGACTAGCCAGAGACTTTTGCCTTTGTCTTATAGTTGGACACTTTCAATTGAATCAGAAGGTGCAGTAGGGTTGGACCAGTACCCAGTGTTTCATTGATTTCTGAAAGGTTTTTCTTAATCTCTGCTCCCTTCCCTCCTCCAGAATCCAGTTTTTATTCTTTGGCTGATTCTCTGACTTTTAGTTTCTTTGGTACAATAGTGTTCAAATATCTTGCTTGCTGGGTTCCCTTTCCCAGGAGGAGATAGATTAGGAGCCCATCCCAAGGGTCTGACTACCATTGCTGAACTAGCTCCTTTCCTCAGGGAGTTAGAGCTACTGTAGAAATGGTGTGGATGTTGCTTCCCTTTCTAAACTCCTCTGCTACTGGACTGGATCTGGTGGGTTTCTCCTTCAGGTCAATTCTCCGCTTCTAGCTTTGCTTGTGTTTCTGTTTCTGCATATTCACACATCCCAAAGGATCTCCTCTCAGGCTCCCACCTGCTCTTTTGCCTCGAGGTGGCTATGATGGATAATTTCCACTTCCAGTGTTTCTGGCATTCTTCCTGTAGACCTCCCACCTCTGCAGGTCACAGGCAACAGATGGTGCAGCACACTCAAGTGGACCTTCAGAGTGGAAAAGATGGAGCCAGGAATCTTTTTTCCTTTCTTAAACTAACCTTTTTTGTTGGATAAAATAGTTATTCAGATATTTATTTTTTCTTTATAGTATATTACTTAGTTTTCAAATCCCTCTGTATAATTTAATAATAAAGTGAATAGTGATAAATATTCATACTTATTGAATGTTTAGTGTCAGACACAGTATTGTGTTTTACGCAGTATTTGATATTCAATTCTTACTATAACTCTTGAATTTTTTGTAGGTTAAGTGACTGAAACTTGCCATGTGTTGTGCTAAGATTCAGAAAGGGTTCTGCCTATATCTAAATCCTTGCTACAAATACGGAGGAATCACAGAAACACATATCTTGACATCTATCCTTGACTGATATCAATTCAGCATTCACAGGACATGTAAGAATTTAAGAGATAGCTGATTGGTTTTTCTTTTCAAGTTATTGTGATATTATGAGAAGGGCTCTGAAGCAACAGCTAAGGAGAAAAATTCCTAGCACTGACTCAGCTGAGCAAATGTTTAAGAATGAAGATTATATAAGGACTAAAAGGTATAATAGATAATGTGAAATAGGAAGAAAAGGGGCAAAGGGGAAGGGGAAGTGGGAGGGGTAGGGAAAAGGAAAGAAGGGAATGGAATTAATATGAGAAAATTGAAAAATGAAAACAAAGTCTTTGTAAATAGGGAGGGGTGGAGGGGTTGAAGAGAGGGCAGAGGACGGGGGAAAAATCAGAACCAAGAGAGATTATGTAAAGGTGCAAATTTCCAATGATGAATATCATTATATTGTATACCTAAAATGTACCAGTGATTAAAATGAATAATTAATAATGCAAAATAGGAAGAAAAGGTCCAAAGGGATAGGGCAAGTGGGAGGGGTAGGGGAAAGGAAAGAAGGAAAAGAAAACTTATGAGAAATGGAAAAAATGGAAATAAAGTCTTTGTAAATAGGGAAGGGTGGAGGGGTGAAGGGAGTGCAGGGAATGGGGAAAAAATAACAACCAAGATACATCATGTAAAGGTACAAGTTCCCAATAAGAAATGTAAATGTATTATATACCTAAAATGTACCAATAAAAGAATTTAAAAAGGAATGAGGATTATATTAACTATAAAAATAATACTACTAATTTTGTACTCATTATGAATAAATTAGGTTTTGGTGGTCAAACACTTTAAGCTGAATGGTATACCCTAGTGTATTCACATTAAATGGTTAGCTAAGGTCTTAGAATACTATTGTGAAATTGTAACATGTAAGATAAAATAAATGAGGATCTCTTGTATCATGACATACATTTTTGTCTTTCTCCTTGTCATTATTGTTTTGAGAAAGAAAATTAGAAAATACATTTGTTTCTTAAAAAGTATTGCTGATACTGTAAATTAGTTGTAGGTAGTATTAATGTTGAATAAATCAAGTAGAATTTGATCATGACAAATTAGATTATGGACCAATGAGAACTATATGATATTTAATTTTAAAACTACTATCCATTAGACAAAAACATCAACAGTACATTTGAAAAGTGGTTGAGAGTAGACTTCACAACAATTTATGTTGAAGATGTAAGGGTATTCCAAGCTACTGGTAATTTATGATTTGACTGTGGGAAAACTAACACAGTCTTAGGAAATGGAAATATCACGTTACATCACCATGTATATCTAAGACTAAAAAGAAATGTGTGGGTTGCTGATGATATCATCTAGAATGCTCAAGGGCCTCCTGGGGCAGAGACCTACATGCTACTGGCAGGATTCAAAGCAAGGATGGAGGACCATCTTAGAAGGATTCACTTGAGAAAAGTCGACACATTCATCTAAGGTTGAAAAGGGTGAAATGCAAATTTGTCTTAACTCTAGTACTTAAATGCAAATTCATTGAGCTTCAATTTGTTATCGTAAAATAAGATATTTGAATTCCTTATATTTTCTGGGTATTAATTCCTTGTCAGATACAAAGTTTGCAAATCTTTTCTCCCATTCCATAGATTATCCCTTCCTCTGTTATCGTCTCGCTATGCAGTATTTTAGTTTAATATAATGCCATCTGTCATCGTTGTTTGTTCTTCTGATGTTCTAGCCAGGAAATCTTTGCCCAGATCAGTATCATGAAGCATTTCCTCCGTGTTTTCTTCTAGTAGTCACACAATTTCTGGTCTTACATTTAATTTTTTAATCCTTAGTTTTAGTATTTAATACCGTAAATATTGATAGCTATACCCACACAAATAAAAATGTTCATATTTCCTCAACAATTGTTGATATGAAGAACTGAGGGTCAAAAAGTCTGAGAACTGCGCTCAAAAATATGCTGGGGCTGTACAATGACAATCCTATCAGGAATTCCTGTTTTGAATTGACTCTGTTTGTCCTGACACAGTCTTTTCTGGACTGCGTTCCTGGTCTTAAAGGGGGATACTAAAGCTGAGGGTCTTGATGACTGTTAGAACTTCAAAGAACTTTTTCAAATCCATGAACTTCACTGTCCTGACTAATCCCCCTTGGGAAATTATAGCTTGTGCTACTGAAGGTCCTTTCAGTCTTCTTTGGACTTGAAATAGTCCACTTCAGTAGTTGCATTTCTGTGTGTGAAATGAACCTTATATTGGACCCCTGCTACGGGAACCATTACTGACCTGGAAGTGGAAAAAAAGTGAGAAATAGGGTACAACCAAGAAATAGTGTCCTACCATGAAAAAAAGTAAAATGAAAACTCAAACTTGAATTATTAAAAGATGACTGTCTTTAGAAAAACCCAACTATAAATGAATGTAGCCAGATTTCCTTTAAAACATAGTTTTCTGGAGGCAGATAAATATTTGCTTTTTCATCATTTATAGTAAGAAACAGAGACTCTTAAATATAATGAATAAAAGTAAATTAATGAGCATTAGTAATGGTTTCGTATTTCATTAAAACTACCAAATAAGTGAAGGGGATAACACTATTTGATGTATAATAATTAGGTTGACAGGACAGTTTCTTTAGAAATTTTTTAACTAAGCCAAGCAATCTACATAAAAGAGCAAAGTACACACTGTACTCAATTCTTTAGCCACTGACAATGATTTTTAAATGAGGTTTCTCAGAATGACTTATCCAATATATATTCTCACATATTGGAAATTTCTCTTAAGTACAAGTTATAAAGGAAATTTAATATCTTTTTCTTGAGAAATTATTTTAATACTCATAAATATTGTTTGTGTTATAGGTGGCTAAAAGTCAAAGTAATGAATCAAGTTGTAGCAAAGGTCTATGCTTGTGGCTAATGTTCTTTCAAATTTATTTTGAATTAATTCAAGTACTGTACATTGAGGATTTCTTATGAATTATAAGCTCCAACTTTCAAATAAGGAGTTATTATTGTTCAGCTACAAAATTAATAATGGTTGATAACACTGATTGAGTGCTTGCTATATTTGCAAAGTTCTACTATAGACACTTTATAGATGCTGTCTTATTTAATCCTGTTAATGAACATTCTAATGTGTGTGCCATTGTTACATCTTCTTTAAAGGCAAGCACATTTTTAAAGGCTCAGAAGCACAAAACCAATAAATTGCCATCAGTATTAGGACACGAGCCATCTAAATACAGGGTCAGTACTTTAATTTTTATGGTATAAGTTGCCTAACTGACAGAATATGAGGAAGGATAAAATATGTATGATGCATGTTTGTTGTGTTTTAGGATTCTTTTTTTCTCTTTTACTATAAGTTGAAATTTCAGTTAACTCTTGACTTGTGTTTTTAATTTCAAATGCCACTGTTGCCAGTTTTTATTTTTATTTTTGTGGTGCTGGTGATTGAACCTTATACATGCTAGAAAACTAGATCACTAAGGACAGAGGAGGCCTCTGGGTTGGCATGCCATGGCTCCCAGCCCAGATGAGACTTCCAGGTCAGCGTGCCACAGCTCCCAGTCAGGAGGAGGCTTCCGGGTAGGCATGCCATGGCTCCCAGCCTGGAGGAGGCTTCCGGGTAGGCATGCCACAGCCCCTAGCACAGAGGAGGTGAGCCATGCAGGTGCCAGGAACACCCCCCTCCCATCAAAATGAGAAGACAGGTAAACAAGACTCAGAACCAGACTTCCAGATCACCTACAGCAATCCCAAAGGGAAACAAGATAGGACACTCTGATACTCAACCACCTGGACTCCCTGAACTAGCAATGAAAGAGGATCTGGAAAAAATGAAATCAGAAATAAGTTCTCACATAACAGCAAAGATTGTGCCCATAGTGCAAGACGTGATTAATAAATCTAGAAAGGATACAGATAAAAAAATAGAGCAGCTGAGGAACATGATCGAATGCCAACATAGGAAACAAATTGAATCCATAAAACAGATGCAAACAGATTTCCAGGAGATTAAAAACTCCATTGAAAGTCTATGCAGCAGAATGAGCCAATGTGAAGACAGAATTCCAGATATAGAAGATAAGATTGCAATTAGTGACCAGGAAAAGAAAAAATTCCTTAAAATTGTAAAGGACCATGAGAAATCAAAACTAGACCATTAAGCTACACCCCTAGCCTGACATCTTCAGTTTTTAAAGTTTCTTTTTATTCCTATGTTTCTACAATTACTTATTGTATTAGTCTGCTTTCCATGGATTAATAAAATATCTGAAATAATCAACTTAAAAAGAGAAAAGGCTTATTATGTCTCAGTTTTGGAGGTTTTAGTGTACAATCAGTTAGCCCTTCTGCTTTTGGGCCTGTGGAGAGGTAGTACATCACGGTAGATGTGCAAGGCAGAAGAAGCTCACCTCATGGTGGCTAGAAAGAGAGAGACAGACAGACAGAGAGATAAACTTGTATCCCACAAGCCTCTCCAAAGGCACATCCTCAAAGACTTAGCACCTCCCACTGGGAACTCTGAGGCATTGGTACAATCCTAGAATGAGGGAAAAAATTACATTAAGTGTATCTTAATATATAATCCTACCTACGTGACATAGAATGCATGCTCAAAAATTGTTCATAGTGGAGTCAAATTGATACTATAGATGTTTCTTTAAAAAATTCTGTCTGAAGACTTCTGGGGAGATGGCAGAGCAGTGACCAGCAATCAAATAGTGAAAATGGTGCCTGGCCAAATGCCATTTTAGGGAGGGGTCAATTGACCCTGAGACTCAGGGTAGTCAAGGGTTGGCTTCATCTCAGGGCTCCCAATGTTAAACTCCCAAAATGACAGGGTGAAGGACAACCACAGGAGACATCCATTGTCAGGGAGCTGTGGTCAGGCTAGCAAGAGACACCCAGAGTGTTACAAACTAGACAACTCGGGCCCCACCCCCATGACCAGAGGCCAGGTTCAACCTGAATTTTTGTGGATTTGAAAGTCCCAGAATCAATCAGCAGCCCACCCTAATCTTACTGCTGGCTTCCTGGGATTTTCCAGCATGGACTGCCTCCCTTGTCGACCAATGAGGCCTTGAATTGAACATTGCCACAAAACTGTAGACCCCAGAAGACAACTACAGGCTTGTAATCACAGAGAAGTCTCTCTTTTTTCTTTGCTTTTGGTCTTCCTTATATTATTGTTATATATTTTTTCCCTGATTGCTTGTTTTTGTTTTCTTGTGAGTGTGAACACTGTTTGTAGTTTTTTTGTTTTGTTTTGTTCTTGATTTTATTTTCTTCTTCTTTCCTTCCCTCATGTCTTCTTCACCAGTTTCGTGAGGCTACGGTAATCTTCCTTTGTCCTTCAGCCTTACTTCTAATCTCTTTTCCCTATTTTTTCCTCTTCTCTTTAAATTTTCTCCCCTTAGGGTAATATTGCTCTATTGAGTGAATATTTACTGTATATAACTTTCTGATTTATCTTGGATTTTGTTATATAATTATAAATCTCATATCTGGGTTAAAGGTGGCAAATTATTAGTTGTTATAGTTTGTCGTTTTCCATTTGTGTCTGATCCTGTTGTTATTACTGATTGTACTACTTTAGCCAAGGTGATACAGGTGTTAAGATGAATTGATCTTCCTTGTATGCCAGTACCTAGCTTGTCTGGGGGTCATAATACTGCTGTCGAGTACTAAAGAATTGGGTGCTGGCCCAAATAGGCTGCAACTTTTCATCCCTAATAAACAGAAGAGGCAGGATCCTGGAACAGAATCAAAAGCCAAAACCAGCTACACCTAGGAGATGTCTCTGAGAAGTGGTCATTTCCTTAAGAGGTCTCAGTACTAATAATAAAGCTAACTACCATAAGTAGTTTTCAAGCTTCAATGTAGGGAATAAATAAACAACAACAAAAACAAAATAGAAAATAAGAACACAGGGAAACAAGATGAAACCTAGCATCCCCAACTTGCCCAAGGCAAATCCAGGGGTTTTGAGGGGGAAACCCTCAAAAAAGCCCTAAAAAACCACCAGATGAAATTTCTGAAATGTATCAGCAGAAGTAAAAAAACAAACAATGCCCCCAACTAGACATATAAGTCTCTTGACAAAGCTAAAACTGAAATAATTACACGGATAATTAAAGAGATAATGACTACAATGAAGGAAATGGTTAATTTAGAGTAGATACAGATTAAAAAATAGATGAGCTTAAGAAAGATAAGGAAACCATGAGTTCCTAACATAGGGAAGAAATCCATTCTATAGAACAGATTCAAACAGATATCCAGTAGATTAAAAATTCTATTGAAAGTGTCAACCAATGTGAAGATAGAATATCAGATCTAGAAGACAAGATTGCAGTGGTAATTATCAAATGAAAGACTTCTTAAAAATAGCAAGGGACCATGAAAACAGTCCAACAGCTGATAGATGATGCAAAAAAGAACAATGTAAGATTAATTGGAATCAATGAACAATCAGAAGATAGCACAAAGGACATAAACCTGTTCACAGAAGTAATGGTAGAAAACTTTCTAAAAATGGCAAAAATAATTTGACATGCAGATAAGCCAAATAGCCATGATGAGAAAAACTACACCAAGGCATATAATACTCAAGATCCCAAAATTCAATGCAAGAATAGAATATTAAAAGCTGTTAGAGAAAAAAACCAAATCATCTATAAAGAAAAACACACTATAATCATGCAGACTAATCAATACAACCCTTAAGTCAAGGAGAGCTTGGAGTAAAGTATTTCAAGAACTAAAAGAAAATAATTTTCAACCCAAGTTGATGTACCCCACAAAATTATCTTTCAAAGTTGATGGAGAAATAAGACACTTCCATGATAACACCTGAAGAAATTCATGACCACCAAAACAGCACTCCAAAAAATTCTGAATGATATTCTAGAAAAAGACAATGAAGACAACAATTCCAAGAATCTCAATAGAAGGAATCCATGAGGCAAGGCAAGAAATTAAATAGAAGGGAAAGAAAGGAAACTGAAAAAGGAAAATAATATAATGACAAGGTTAAGTCAATACCTATCAGTTATAACCATCAATGTAAATGGCTTCAATTCACCAGTCAAAAGGAAAAGATTGGCAGAATGGATGAATAAACATGATCTAACAATATGCTGCATACAAGAAAAACATTTAACTCAAAAAGAATTTCATGGGCTGAAAGTCAAAGAATAGAAAACAATACTCCATGAAACAAGAACCCAGAAAAAATCAGGGGTAGCTATTCTATTTGCAGACATAGTGGATTTCAAGCCAAGACCTATCACAAGAGACAAAGAAAGTCACTAGATGCTTGTGAAGGGAACAATCCAAGGGGAAGAGATAAAAATCATAAATATATGTGCACCAAATACTGGTGCATCCAACTATATAAAATAAACACTAATGGATATGAAAAATCAAATAAGCATTAATACAGTGGTACCTCAGTTCACAAACTTGATTAGTTCCGCAATTCAGGTCATGAATTGAATATGTTATGAACCAAATAAAATTTCCTCATAAGGTTCATTGTAAATAAGGTTAATCCATTTGGAACTATATGTACTTTTTAAACCACAAAAATATGAAAAAAAGTACAGTACAGAAGAGTATGAAGAGAGAGAATACTAACCTTGCTTGAGGCGATTTCTGGTATGGAGGACAGGAAGGTAGGTGGGTGGGGGAATCCCTCTCCATAAGGACAATAGGAGATATCCTTCTGGGTTTTCCTCTTTTCTTTGTCTTTGAGCTGCAGGGTCAATTTTGATGAAAAAAATCTATCTAATGCCACTTGTTTTTTTACTGCACTGTATAGCTCCCTGGAAATGAGAGACCACATTATCATTCATCAGATTCTATGCTTTGTTTGTTACAGTTATGTTGGGGTAGTATGTCTCAAAGAAATCCTAGCACTGATTCCATTTTTCCATAATGGATTTTATCACATCATTGCTAACCTCCTCCCTGTCTTTGTCTTCCTCAGTGGAATGCTTGTCAACAAGCGCCTTCTGCTACTCACTCTGGAGTTTGGCAAGTTCTTCCATCATCAGTTCCTCTTTATGGTCCTCAACAAGCTCTTCTATGTCCATGACACCAATATCCAGACCCATACTCTTGCTCATGTACACAATATTTTCCACCACCTGTACATCAGGCCCTTCAAAGTCATTTTCAGTGACACATTCTGGCCAGTTTCCTCCAGGTTGAGTTTAAGGCCTGGTACATGACCTTTTCCCAGGCTTTGTCAATAACGTTGAGTCAATGGAGCAAATTGAAATGCTTCTTCCAGAACTTTTTCAGAGTCAATGACATCTCTTCAGTGACCTTAAAACATCTGGTGAAGAGCACCTTTGTGTATAGCTTGTTGAAGCTGCAGATCATTTGCTGGTCCATGGGCTGCAGAAGAGGTGTCATGTTGGAGGGGAGGAACTGGACATTTGTGAAGTCATACTCAGCATCCATATCATCCACCAAGGCCAGAAGGCATGCCAAGCACTGTCTATCAGAAGAAGGCACCTTTTAGGCAGTTGGTTTTCAGAAAGACTTTTAAAATTTTTTTGGGGGAGGGGAACAAACTCAGGACCTTGCACTAGTGAGGCAGGTGGCGGCACCACTGAGCTAAATCCCCACTCCAGAAAGATATTTCTTAATGGTGGGTGCAAACATCCTATGCACCATTCCATGAACAATTGGCCCTTCACATGATAGGGAATCTGACCTTGTTCACATTCTGTTCCTTGAATGCAAATGGGTCTGGGAATGTACACCAGTAGTGGTTTATTCTTCAGATTGGTGCTTGCATTTGCACACATCAAAAGGGTCAATCTGTACTTCATGGGCTTGTGCACCAGCAGTGCCTTTTCCTCCTGCATGATACAGTTTCTGTTCTGCATCTTCTTCCAGAAGAGCCCTGTTTCATTGCAGTTGAACACTTGTTGAATGACCCAACTTTCTCCCTTCACGAATTTCATGAATTATTTCTTGTAGGCTTCTGCAACAGCCTTGTCAGAACCAGAAGCCTCACCATGTCTTATCACACTGTGGACACCACTTTTCTTGTGGAGTTCATCAAACCACCCAGTACTGGCTTTAAATTCAACATTTGTTGCATGTGTGGAGTGGTTTTCTTGTGGTAAATCATGGGGCAATTTCCTGGCTTTTTCATAGATCAAAGCTTCACTAACTCTATCATCTGACAGCTGTTTCTCATTCAGCCACACTAACAAAAGTTTTTCTGCCTCTTCCAGCACTTGTTTCCTTTGCTTAGTTAACATCATTACTCCTTTTGTCATATCAGCTCCTTTAATGGCATCTTTAGTTTTCAAAATAGTCAAGATTGTCAACTTCACCATCTGGTACTCTGAGGCCAGATTAGTCACACAAATACCATGCTCAAGTTTTTCTACAATTTCTTTATTCAATTTCCTGGTTATTTTCTTCAAAACATTCTTACCATTCTTGCTCTGAACTTTCTTGTTACCTTCATTATTGTTCTACACATTCTTGTCACTTCCATTACTGTGCTGTACATTCTTGCTACTTTCATTACTACTCTGCACATTCTTGTCACCTTCATTACCACACTCCACATTCTTTTTACCACCATGCTGGCACTGGACTTTCTTTGGAGCCATGCTGGATTGAATAATAATAATGTACAGGACTGTATGTGCTAAAACGCTGACAAAAAATTCATGGTAAGTATGGACAGGTTTGCCTGAAACCATGATCTTTACAAGAGAAAGCCATGACCACATTTTGAGGTGGGTAAAATGGCCACATTTGTGTGTGTCCAGGGAAGGTGGCTGCAGTTGTGTTTGTCACCCAATGTGGAGTTCACAAATGGATGCAAAATTTGGACAAACACTTCTGTTCACAAACTGAACACTCATGAACACAAACTTTCAAAAAATGAGGTATTACTGTACATTTGTAATGGGGGACCTCAATACATCACTGTTACAAGTAGAAAGATCAACTGGACAAATATCAACAAAGAAATGTCAGAACTAAACCAAACCTTTAAAAAATGGACTTAGTAGATGTTTACAAAGTGTACCATCTAACAACAACAGAAAATACATTCTTCTCAGCTGCACATGGAACTTTCTCCAAAACAGACCACCTACTAACTCATAGAACATTCTTAAGTAAATGCAAAGGAACTGGAGCTATCTCATGTATATTATCAGACCACAGTGCAATGAAATTGGAAATCAATGATGAAAGAATCCACAAAAACTACATAAACACGTGGAAATTAAAAAACACCCCCTTGAACAAGCAATGGATTACAGATGAAATTAAAGAAGAAATTAGACATAATTTAAAGAAAAGTAGAGATAATTAAACAATAATGCCAACATGACATACCAGAACTAATGGAATGGAATGAAAGCAGTCCTATGAGGGAAATTTATAATGAAGAATTCTCACTTTAGAAAAATAGAGCAAGGTCAAATAAATAACCTAATGTTGAGTCTCAATCTACCAGAAAAAAGAAGAGCAACTTAAACACAAACCTTGTATGAGAGAGGAAATTATAAAAATCAGAGCAGAAATCAATGCAACTGAGATTAAGACAACAATACAAAGAATCAATGAATTAAAGAGTTTGTTCTTTGAAAGATTAAAAACATAAACAAACTTCTAGACAAGCTTATCAAAGAAAGGAAAGAAAATATCCAAATCCATGCAATTAGGGACAAAAAGGTTGAAATCACAACAGACCTTGCAGAAATCCAGAAGATCATCAATACCTATTTTGAGAAACTGTATTCTAATAAGATGGAAAATGCAGAAGAAATAGTCAGAGTCCTTGATACATGTGAATTATCAAAGCTGAAATATCAATGAAATGAAAGATATAATAAAAAACTACCAAGAAAGAATAGCCCAAGTCCTGACATAATCACTACTGAATTATACAAGAACATTAAAGACCTAGTGTCACTACTGTTCAAACTTTTTAATAAAATTTAAAGTAAAACAACGTTTCCAAACTCATTCCTGGAAGCAAGAATTATTCTGATACTAAAACCAGAGAAGCATCCAACCAAAAAAGAGAACTACGAGAAAATCTCCTTAATGAACATAGATGTAAAAGTTCTCAATAAGATACTGCTAAAGAGGATGCATCAAATCATCAAAAAAAATACATAAGGACCAAGCAGGATTTATCCCAAGGATGCAAGGATGGTTCAACATACACAAATCAATAAATGTAACACACCATATTAACAGAACCAAGGACAAAAATCACATGATGATCTCAATAGATCCAGAAAAAGAATTTGACAAAGTCCAACACCCATTATGATAAAATATCCTACTGAAAAATTGGAATAGAAGGTCTTTATCTCAATCTGATAAAAGCCATCTATGACAAACTAATAGTCAACATCATATTAAATGGTGAAAAACTGAAATCCTTCACTCTAAAATCAAGAACAAAACATGGATGCCCACTATCACCACTCTTGTTCAATATAGATCTGGAAATATTAGCTAGAGCAATTATACAAGAGAAAGAAATAAAAGGAATATGGATAGGAAAGAAAGAATTTAAATTATTATTATTTGTTGATGACATGATACTCTACATAGAAGACCCCCAAAACTCCACCAAAATACTCCTAGAATTAATAACCAAATTCAACAGCAGAGCAGGATACAAAGCCAATACTGAAAAATCAATAATATTCCTGTACACAAATAACAAACTGACTGAGAGAGAAGTTAGGGAAACCACACCTTTTACAATAGCATCCAAAAAGTATCAAATACTTAATAATCAACCTAATGAAGGAAGTAAAAGTTCACATTGAAAACTACACATTGGAAACTATAGTACTCTGAAAAAGGAGATTAAACAGAACATCAGAAAATAGAACTATTTCTCCTGTTTATGGATAGGCAGCAACAATACAGTGACAATGTCCATACTTTCAAAATTGCTACACATATTTAATGCAATCCCAATCAAATACCAATAACATATCTCACAGAACTAGAGAAAATAATTCTAAAATTTATATGGAATCAGAAGGGAGCCAAAATAGCAAAAGCAATTCTGGGCAGCAAAGGTAAAGGAGAGGGCATCACAATCTCCAATTTGAAGCTACACTACAAAGCTATCATTATAAAAAACATCATGATACTGGCAAAGAAACAGGCCTGAGGACCAATGGAACAGAATAGAAGACGCAGGAACAACTCCAAGCACACGTGTCTACCTTATCTTTGACAAAGGTTCCAAACACCTTCACTGGAAGAGAGATAATTCTTTAATAAATGGTGCTAGGAAAACTGGCTTTCCACATGCTGAAGATTAAACCTAGATCCGTATCTCTCACCATGCACTAAACTAAAATTGAAATAGATCAAAGATCTAAATATTAAAACAGAAACAATCTGGTGGAAGATAGAAAAGGTAAAACTTTTGAAGACATAGGTGTAGGCAAATCTTTATGAGAAAAACCCCAATTGCACAGGAAACACTGTAGAGAATCACCAAGTGGGATCACATCAAATTAAAAAGCTTTTGCACAGAAAAGGAAACCTCCAACAGTGTGAAGAGACACCTGATATAATGGCACAAAATTTTACCTGCTAATCCTCAGACAAAGGACAAACTTCTAGAAGATATTAAGAAAAAAATCAGACCCCCCCAAATTTAAAGGCCCAATAAAAAAACAGGCATCTGAAATGAAAAGACACTTCTCAGATTACAAGTACAATCAGCAAACACACACACACATATATATACATATATA
>NW_004624821.1:4890650-4902213 GCF_000247695.1 Heterocephalus glaber | reverse complement strand
TCTCCATACTAATTTCCATATTGCTTGTACAAATTTACACTTCCATTAACTATGGAGAAGGGCTCCTTTTTCCCCATAGTCTCAGCAGGATTTGTTATTGGTTGATTTCTTGATGATACCATTCTTTCTGGAGTGAGATAGAATCTCAGTGTTGTTTTTATTTGCATTTCTTGAATGACCAGTGATGTTGAACATTTTTTCATATATTTATTTGGCACTTGTACTTCTTCATCTGGGTAGTGCCTATCATTTCAGAGGCCCATTTTTGGATTGGATCTTTAAATTTTCTTTAAAATGTTTTGAAAGGAATTCCTTAGTTTTTAAATCACATTTTTTCTAAGTATATATCCAACTTTCTTAGTGAATATTTTACCTTAATCATTTTTAATTTTCTATTGCTTGAGAATGAAAGCATAGAGCATTAGAGGACAATGCTGACTGGGAGGTGGTAGAGCACATAGTTATTATGCTATTGCGCTACTGTGGCCTGGGTTCAAGTGTAAGCATTGGCCTCACTACTTTTGTGGTCCTGGAACACTATTTAATGGTTACTTTCTATATCTATTACTTGATAATAATAGTTACTATGATCTTGATTATATAAATCTGAATTCAAGAGGCTGAGGTATTCTTGTATCTGTATCAATTTACATTCCCCAGGTCTGCACAGATACTTGTACTTCCAATTCAACTATCTATTTTATCTCTCTCAAGGGCAGCCATGATCACCTTCTCTTCCTCAGCTCTGATCTACTTTATTAGAATGGAATTCAGGCACTCTGTTGAGTCTGTGATAAAGAAAAATAATGAGTAGCTCTTGGTTGGAAATGGTGGGGAAATTCCATTTAACTCAGCTATTTTCTTTCTAGATATCTCCCCTAAAGAGTTAAAGACATCATATTACAATGATACATGCAGACCCATGTTTATAGCAACACAATTCCTAATAGCTAGATCTTGGAAGTGGCCTATATGTCCATCAACAAATGAATGAATACAAGAAAATGTGGTATTCATACACAATAGAGTACTACTCTGTCATAAAGGAGAATAATGAAACATTTGTAGAAAAATGGATGTACTTTGAGACTATAATGTTAGGTGAAATAAATCAGACACACAAGCTTAAATGTCATGTGGTTTCTCTTAGATGAGAAACTCTTAGTATAAATAAAGAGCAAGATAAATGATAACAGAAAAAAGGGAGACAGATCTTTTTCAAAAGGGAAGGGCACCAAGAGATGGAGAGAGAGTGGAGGAGAGGGGAGGAGATGAAGAAAAGTATTAAGATGTATAATGTACGTGTACCAACTCCCTACAAGGAATGTAATCATCATGTACTAATAAAAAATAACCCCCCCAAAAAAAGTGGTCTTCTGGTAAATGTTTAATAATTGCCTCTGAAAAAAATAACCCTTATATATAATTTTGGCCAATATTTTTGATGCAAGCACTCCCAACACAGCCAATTTCAAGTTACTGATTCACTACATTTAGTTTAAAGATGAGAAAGAATGTACACAGTAGACTCCTCTCCCAAGCCAGTTATAGTCAGCTAACATATGCTGTGCCTGGGTGTGAACCATGCTTCTCTGATTCAATAATCCATGGTGGTGGTAGAGAGCTCGGTTAGAAGTTCACACATAAGAACCAAAGATAAAACATTTATTTTGGCTGCTTAACCTGAATACCTTGTGTGGTAGTCGCTTTAGGATGAAGAGAACTTGCCAATGAACTGGAAACTCTAGCAAGTAGGTTTGTGTCTATACTTAACTTTTAAATTTGGGCTCTGTATTGTCTTATCTGCATCATTCTCACCTTTGAGTCTTTGAATTATGACGGTCTTACTAATTATCTATTGCTACATGATAACTTACTTCAAAATATAGCATCTTAAAACATTTATTAATTCATAGTTTCTGTAAACCAGAGATCAGATGTGGCTTAGTTGGATGCCTCTCACTCAGAATCCACCTTGAGCTGTAATCTGATGTTTGCCAAATTGTAGAAATGGAAGGGCTTAACAGGGGGAGAATCTGTTTCCAAACTTTCTGACGTGGCTATGAATAGGTCTTGGATCTTCCCTCTTACTGACTGAAGACACCAGTTCTCCCTTATGTAGGCCTTACCATAGAGCCATTTACTACATAGTAGCTGGCTTTTTACAGAGCAAGTGAGCAAAAGAATAAAAGACATTTCCTAAGATGGTGCTCAGATTTTTTTGTAATGTAACCTGCCATTCTATTCACTAGAAGCAAGTCCCTAAGTCCAGTCCAGTCTCAAGGGAAGAAATTACACAAAGTCATTAAGGAAGCAGAGATAATGGGGTTCTTATTGGCACTGCAACATCTTCTAACCGTGCCCCAAAGTATTTTTCTCTAATTTCTGATAGATAGTAGACTGGATCCATAATTCAAGTCTTTTACTTTCAAATAAAAATCAAGTTCATAGCATCAGCCCTTAGAGATGTACAAGAATGGATTCAGTCTCAGGTTATCTGTGTTTACTCAGTTCTTTTATGGGGAGCCAATTTCTAGGAGCCAGTTTCATGAGCAAGTTTTTGGGCTTCCATAATTTAGAGATCATATATTCTACCTGTATCAGATTTTCTGTCTGGAGCATAGAGTTTAAAATTGTATTGTTCCCCAAATCGTCCCATAGTATGTGTTTGGTGCCTTTTGACTCCTGGTATCATTCTGCTTGAGTCAACACAGTAGGTGTGTCTGCTGGGCTCTGATCTTTGTTAGTGCTTTCTTTAGAGCAGAGCCCATCACTGTGCCTAGATGCAGTATAACCAGTATCCTCCAGTCACCCAATGAGTCATGTTGTATTCATGAAACACCTTTCCACTACTATAAACTTTAAATAACAGTGTCAACATTGTTGTAGGTTCTTAAGGGTCAGCATAAGCATTTTCTTTCAATACACAAAGATTTCTACAAGTATCCTTTAGACTTCTTTCTGTCCTTGAGGTTTTATCTATTGCTGATAACTTTACATACCTTTCCCTTTCTCTCTCATTCATATTGTTCTGTTGATTTTCTCCCAGTTGAACACCCTGTGTGACAACCTCTCACAATAGCTGTGTGTGACCTTTGAAAAGAGAATTTGTCCTTCACTTCAATGACACTTTTCATGGCAGTCACACATGAACTCTGCTGTGGAACAGCAATGGATAAAATTGTCTGTCACTACACAAAAGTCTCTCATTAATAAACCTAAGTTTGTATTTTTTCTTTCTTCTTTGGTTCTTTATTGAAAACTTAATTAAGAAGAAAATAAATAGGAAATCTTTTCATGGACTGTCTTAGGAATAACAAAAGGGCTCTGGACATATAATATTTATGATAAAAATCAGCTTTAAATTTTGTGTTAGAAACTGAGGTGTTCTTCTGAATTCTCACTCCCATCAACTGAGTCATCAAACTTTTTAAAAAATCAACATTTTTCAATGTTCAAATCCTAAAGTTATATTTTTAATGCCAACATTTTTCCTTAATATCTACAGTGTTGAGTAAAGAGCTTAATAAATGTTTTGGGCAAAATTATTAATGTGAAATTAAGTTGACATAAATTTTATTTCACTACAAAAAGCAGCAGAAGTAGAAAACAACATTAAAACTATCTGGATTATTTTTTCCCCTTGTCTGAGTCTGGGCATTTACAGCAGCTTAGAGATTGGTTGGCATCCAAGCACACTGGCCTTCAAATTTGAAGGTTATGATTTGTATTCTATTCTTGGGGATTGCACACATTTGCTTTTTAATTTGGTATATTTTGCTTCCTTGCTTGTTTTTGCTTATTCTCCTGCCTACACAGCAGCAGGTGTTTGGGTGATAACAACATCTAAAATAATTCTAGGAAAATGTGTAAATTGGCTGGAGAGCAGCAGGAGCTATCACAATATTTCCCCCCTCTAATGTTGTCAAATTTATCATTGTGGCATCAGTGCTGCTGTGTGCTTGGGTTGTGGTGCTGTTTGGTGCATAACTCTGGGTTACACTTTAACCACAGTAAGACTGATATGGAAAAATATTGAAGTTCAGGAGGAGTATTGCTGCAGTCTAGAAATGCCCATAAACAAGGATGACCAGAGTAGTGCAAGAATTAAGAAAGAAGAGACTTTTGTTTCTTTTAGTGAGCTACAGTCCCACTTCATTTTCTTATCTTTTGAGACAGGGTCTTCTTCAGTAGCTTATTTACCCAGGCTGGGTTCAAATTGTGCTCCTGTGTCAGACTTTCAGAGTGCTGGGATTATAGCTGTGCACTCCCATGCCTGGCTGAGAAGAGTTTTCACAGAATTTGAGCTATAAAAGGTGTTACCAGTTTTAATTAATATTTGTATTAGGAATGTACTCAGTTACAAGCAGAAGAAAATCTATACAATGACTTAACTAAAGGGGTTTTGTTGTTTGTTTTTCTTTTTTTTCACACAAATTTCAGACCATGGTGCCATCAGGGCTTCAAGTCTTCCACCTTCCCACTGTGTAACCTAGCATCAGGAAAGAGGAAGGGCAACACCTTTTAGGAGAGAGGGAAATAATAAACGTTTAAGAGGATAGCTAACCTAAGTATTCTTTGTTGATCAATACACAATATATAAATGTACCTAAGCTTCACCCTATAATCCATAAGGTGTATAATTATTATCTGTAAATAAAAAGAGAATAGGCAAATTTTTAAAAAATGAAACTCCCAATTATGTCTTCTTGACCAGAATTGAGTCACAGAGTACCCAAAGCTACAAGAATGGAAGAGTAGCAAAGATGTTTAGTTGCATAAATTGATACTTCAACAAACTCTAGTGTAGCGTCTATTCTATGATCTTACTCTTCCATAACCCGGAATCATTTCTATAGGTCATTTTATCAAGTTCTCTAAGTTCAGCCTGTGATAGAAGTAGAGACATGGATATATCTGCATGACTGTTCACCATATTCAAACACTGCGAATCTTCCACTGGGGTCACTGACACAAAACATCACCCAGCGAGCACTCTACCCCATTGACAAGCTCTTGATGTCCATCATTTACTGACCACATTACCTCTGGGTCATAAAATCTTTTGCTTGCTGATATACTACCTCACTCTCATCCAGAAGATCCACAAGGTTTTCTTAGCTTCAGTTCTGCTGTCCATATTGCCTATATTTGTCTAAATCTCAACCCTGCAGTAGTCATGTTGTACCTTGAGTGCTGAACAAATGTTCTGCCTGTAATATGAATGTAAATAAGTGCCATCCTTGAAGGTATAGGACCCAAGAGCTTACTGACAGTTCTTAATTTTTGAAACTATATTTAAGTTTCCACAATTGCAAAGATGCAAATGTTTCTAGTAGAAGAATGGTGGATGATATATATGAGGATTATGCCAGTCTCTTCTCGGTCAACTTTCAAGACACATACTATTGAGTTTCTTGACCAACTTGATGAAATAAATAACTTCATGAAGTTAGATCAGGTATGTGACTAAAACTTCTTCTATGTAATCCATATATGTACTAGCATGTCCATGGATATTATAATGCTGTTTGACCTGCACAGTGGCCCCATCATCATCCAGTGGTAATTATGAATAAGACCAACCACAGCTATCTTCCATACCAATAATAGGCTCATATTAATGATGAATGCAACCTCCCATGGATGTCTAGTTTGAGTATTTTTCTAGCAACTGTGATAGAACCACATAGGTATCAACCTTTACAAATTAACTTTAAATTTCAAGAATGGAAAACCAAGGCCATGTTCAGTCCTTCCAAGGTATCCATGTGATATCAAGAAGGTTTTGGCAGTGTTTGAGTGTTCTCTATTGTATATTTGATAGGCACCTGAAATAAGTAGTAGGTTTATAAGTGGTGGTGAACCTGTGGCACACATGTCACAGGGAACTGTTTTTATCATTGAAAGTCCTACAAGGTTCACCATCACTGGCCTAGGCTCTATTATTTGGGAATAAGTTAGGTAGTCTTACCTCAGGCAAGTCTCTTCATGTACATTCACACTGGTATCCATGAACATAGGAGGCTGACTCAAATTCAGAACCATTAAGGGATGAATTTAGAATACATGTGCATGCATGGAAGGTCTTTCCCTTCATTGATGAATCTTTGTTACTGTCACCCAAAGGATATGTCTATATGTTCAACACAAAATCCACAGAAACTTTTTTCTTTATCTATTCATCTGTTTTTTCTTTTCTTTAAAATTTGTTTATTTTTCATCTCTGCCAGCTATTCCCCTGCTGAGTGTCTTCCCAAAAGAATTAAAAGACTCATGCCACAGTGATATATGTGCACTCATGTTTATAGTGGCACAGTTTGTAATAGCTAAAGCTTGGAAACAGCCCAAGTGCCCATCAACTGGAAACTGGCTAAAGAAGATGTGTGTTTTTTTTTTTTTTTTTTTTAATAAAATGGAGTACTACTCAGCCATAAAGAATGAGAAACTAGAGTCATTTATAGCTAAATGGATGCATATTGAGGCCATACTCTTAAGTGAAATAAATAGGACACACGTGTGTAAATACCAAATAGTTTCTCTGGTGTGAGAAACTGAAAGTGTAAATAAGGATTAAAAGGATTAATAATGAATAATGGATACTTTGAAATAGGAAAAGGTCCAAAGGGGTAGGGGAAATGAGATGGGAAGGAGAAAGGAAAGAAGGGAAAGGAAAAATTACGAGAAAAGGAAAAAAAATGGAACGTGCGGCCTGCAGGTCTGCGGGCCAGCGTGCAGAGTCAAGTGCGGCCTGGCAGGGGGGGCGGTGCGGGCGGCGATCGGGGCCCCGCCGCGGCCCTACGGTTGGAGCAGGAGACGGACAACGGACAGAGGACCGGCCACTGCGTCTCCCGAGTAACCTTGCCCGGGGCGCCCGGAGAGCGGTGCCCCGCAGAGTAGCTTCGGACCCTGTGATGACGCCCGGGTGCTCCCGGCCACCCTCCCCTGCTTGTTTCCCTGGGGCACTTCTGGGGAACCTGTGCTCCAGGACGTTTCCGGGGTGACAGCTAACCCAGGCGGGCGGAGGAGCTGCGTGTGCCTGCTGAGGGTGGCTGCCTCTGCCTGGCCTGCGCTGAAATGCTCCGGCTACCAGGCAAGGCCAGTGTCCTGGGGGCTGGCCCCGCAGCAGCTCACTCGAGCTTATGCCAAGGACGTGAAACTCGGTGCGGACGCCCGCGCCCTTATGCTTCAGGGTGTAGACCTCCTGGCCAACCCCGTCTTCGCCGTTACAATGGGGCCAAAGGGAAGAATGGTGATCATTGAACAGAGTTGAGGAAATCCCAAAGTAACAAAAGATGGTGTGACTGTTGCAAAGTCAATTGATTTACAAGACAAATACAAAAATATTGGGGCTAAACTTGTTCAAGATGTTGCCAACAACACAAATGAAGAGGCAGGAGATGGTACCACCACTGCGACTGTCCTAGCACGCTCCATTGCCAAGGAAGGCTGCGAGAAGATTAGCAAAGGCATGAACCCCGTGGAAATCAGGAGAGGTGTGTTGTTAGCTGTTGACGCTGTGATTGCTGAACTTAAGAAACAGTCTAAACCTGTGACAATTCCCAAAGAAATTGCTCAGGTTGCTACAATTTCTGCAAATGGAGACAAGGAAATTGGCAACATCATATCTGATGCCATGAAGAAGGTCGGAAGGAAGGGCGTCATCACAGTGAAGGATGGAAAAACCTTGAATGATGAATTGGAAATTATTGAAGGCATGAAGTTTGATCGAGGTTATATTTCTCCATACTTTATTGATACATCAAAAGGCCAGAAGTGTGAATTCCAGGATGCCTATATTCTACTGAGTGAGAAGATTTCTAGTGTCCAGTCTATTGTACCTGCTCTTGAAATTGCCAATGCTCACCGGAAGCCCTTGGTCATAATTGCTGAGGATGTTGATGGAGAAGCTCTCAGTACCCTGGTTTTGAACAAGCTAAAGGTTGGTCTTCAGGTTGTTGCAGTCAAAGCTCCAGGGTTCGGTGACAATAGGAAGAATCAGCTGAAAGACATGGCTGTTGCGACTAGTGGTGCAGTCTTTGGAGAAGAGGGGTTAACACGAAATCTTGAAGATGTTCAGGCCCATGACGTAGGAAAAGTTGGAGGAGTCATTGTGACCAAAGATGATGCCATGCTTTTGAAAGGCAAAGGTGGCAAAGCACAAATTGAAAAAGGTATTCAAGAAATCACTGAGCAATTAGAAATCACAACCAGTGAATATGAGAAGGAGAAACTGAGTGAGTGACTGGCAAAGCTTTCAGATGGAGTGGCTGTGCTGAAGGTTGGTGGGACAAGTGATGTTGAGGTGAATGAGAAGAAAGACAGGGTCACAGATGCCCTCAATGCTACGAGGGCAGCTGTGGAAGAAGGCATTGTGCTGGGGGGTGGCTGTGCCCTGCTTCAGTACATTCCCGCCCTCGACGCCTTAACTCCTGCTAATGAAGATCAAAAAATTGGTATAGAAATTATTAAAAGAACACTGAAGATTCCTGCGATGACCATTGCTAAGAAAACAGGTGTGGAAGGATCTTTGACAGTTGAAAAAATCCTGCAGAGCTCCTCTGAGGTTGGCTATGATGCTATGCTCAGAGACTTTGTGAATATGGTAGAGAAAGGCATCATTGATCCAACAAAGGTTGTAAGAACTGCTTTGCTGGACGCTGCGGGGATGGCCTTTCTGTTAACTATGGAAGAAGTCGTGGTCACAGAAATCCCTAAGGAGGAGACGGACCCGGCCATGGGCACCATGGGCTGGATGGGTGTCAGGATGGGCGGTGGCATGTTTTAGCCTAGAGTAGCACGTGGCCCTTGCTGATGAACTGTGACAGGAAGCTCCATTCAGGGTCCTCCCCAGTAACTGGAGTATTCAGATGAAGGAAATGAAGAGAAGGCTGGCTGATGTAAGGAAATCACACACCAATCATTGCTGGTTTCAGTTACAATATATAATGGTTTACTGCTCTCATTGTCCATGCCTACAGATAATTTATTTTGTATTTTTGAATACGAAAGCATTTGTACATTCCTGAAACTGGGTGCCAGAGCTGCGTACCAGTGTACTGCTTTCAACTTAATCACAGAGGCACTTCTGCTACTATTCTGTTACAGTCAGGATTCTAGTGCTTGCCATCACAGATGAAAAGTTCAGAGCAGCCTTTCTGTGGAGAAGAATAATTGTGTACAAAGTAGAGAAAATCAATTATGTGACAAAGTTTGTGTAATAAAAATCTGTTTAAAGTTTAAAAAAAAAAGAAAAGGAAAAAAAAATGGAAACGAAGTCTGTGTAAATAGGGAAGTGTGGAGGGGGTGAAGGGCGCACAGGGAATGGGGAAAAAATAAGAACCAAGATACATCATGTACAGGTACAAGCACCCAATGATAAATGTAAATGTATTGTATATGTAAAATGTACCAATAAAAGAATTTAAGCAAAAATAATTGTTTATTAGTTCATGTTTGCAATACACAATGACCATTTTATCAGGGGGGATTTCTACATGTACATTACATCTCTTAATTCTTTCTTTTAAAATTTCTTTTTCTTCCCTCCCTACAACCCTTCTTCCCTACCCCATTTACAAAAGCTCTATTTCTATTTTTTGTTTTAATTCTTTTTTCTTTAAAACCTTTTTGCTTTCCTTCCCTTCTCCCCTCCCCATGTCTTGTCCCTCTTCCTATTTGAAAAAGTTCTTCCTACTTCTTTTTTTTTTTTTTTTTACATTTTTTAATTCTACTTCTTGATATCTTTAATATCCTTTGACTTGTTCCTTATTTATAATTTGGGTTTCTCACACAAGAGGAACAATGCAATATTTAAGCTTGTGTGTCTGATTATTTTACTTTAAATTATGGTCTCAAGGTGCACCCATCTTACCTAAAAATGTCTCAAGCTTATCCTTCTTTATGGCAGAGTAGTACTCCATCATGTATAAATACCACATTTTCTTTATCCATTTATCTGTTGATGGGCATATGGGCTGTTTCCAAGATTTAGCCATTATAAATTCTGTTGTTATAAACATGGGATGCATGTATCACTGTGGTATGATGACTTTAACTCTTTTGGGTAGATACTGAGAAGGCCAATGGCTAGGTCAAATGGAATTTCTACTTTAATTTTTTGAGGAATTTCCATACTGTTTTGCATAGTGCTTGCACCAATTTACACTCCCAGCAACAATGAAGAAGGGCTTCTTATTACCCCCCGCCCCACCAGCATTTGTTAATGTTTGATCTTTTTGATGATAGCCACTCTTTCTGGCATGAAATGGAAATTCAATGTTCTTTTAATTTGCATTTCTGTAGTGGTCAGAGATGATGAAAATTTTTTTCATGTACTTATTGACCATTTGTATTTCCTCATCTGAGAAGTGTCTATTCATTTCAGAGCCCTATTTTTGGATTGGTCTTTTAAATTTTGGGGGAGGATAATATTTTAACTTCTTTATATATTCTAGATATTGCTCCTCTGTCTGAAGAGTAGCTGGTAAAAAAATTTTTCCCATTGTGTAGGTTGTCTTTTCATTTGGTTAGTGGTTTCCCTTGTGGTGAAGAAGCTTTTTAATTTAATGTAATCTCACCTGGTGATTCTTTGTAATATTTCCTGTGTAGCCAGACAAAAGGCACCACAGAAACTATGCAAACATGTGGAAATTGAATAATACCTTCTTCTTCTTTTTTTTTTTTTTTTTTGGTACCGGGGGTTGGTACTGCTTGCTAGGCAGGTGGCGAAACCACTGAGCTAAATCTCTGGCCCAAGTAATATGTTCTTGAATAATCAATGGAGTCACAGATAAAATTAAAGAAGACATTAGTTGCTACAATCAAATAATGATGCCAATACCATATACCAGAACCTATAGGATGCAATGAAAGTAGCCCTAAGAGGGAAGTTTATATTTGTGAATTCCCACATCATAAAAACAGAGTAAGCTCAAATAAATGACCTAGTGATGAACCTCAAGTTTCTAGAAAAGCAAGAACCATTCAAACCCAAAGCTAGTACAAGGAAGGAAATTATAAAGATCAGAGCAGAAATTAATGCAATTGAGATTAAATAAACATTCCTAGGGCAGAGAAGCTCAGCTGGTCCCAGCACCTGGAAGGAAGCTCCCCTGACTCCATCCCAGGCTCCTAGGGCAGAGAAGCTCAGCCAGTCCCAGCACCCAGAAGGAAGCTCCCCATCTCCATCCCAGGTTCCTAGGGCAGAGAAGGTGAGCCAGTGCCAGCACCCGGAAGGAAGCTCCCTGCCTTCATCTCAGGCTACTAGGGCAGAGAAGCTGAGCCAATCCCAGAACCCAGAAGGAAGCTGCCCCGCTGCCATCCCAAGCTCCTAGGGCAGAGAAGGTGAGCCACGTGGGCACCAGAAGCACCCCCCCCACGTGGAAATGAGAAGACACATAAACAAGCCTCAAAAACTGACTTCCAGATCACCTACAGCAACCCCAAAGGGAAACGAGATGGAACATTCAAACACCTGGACTCTCTGAACTGGCAACAAAAGAGGATCTGGGAAAAATGAAATCAGAAATAATTACTCAGATAACAGCAAAGATTTTGTTCA
>NW_004624821.1:4794762-4845179 GCF_000247695.1 Heterocephalus glaber | reverse complement strand
AGGGTGGGGAAATGGGGAAAAAATAACAAAGAGAGATTATGTAAAGGTGAAAATTTCCAACGATGAATGTAACTGTATTTTATACCTAAAATGTATCAATAAAACTAATTAAAAAAGTAATCATCACCAACGTCCCACTGCCCCAATAGCCTGAAATGATAGCTGATATGTTACATGCCACGCAGTGATATTGTGTGAAGTTGCTAACACTGAAAATATAACAATATAATAAAACAATATAATAAACAACATAATAAAAAGAGTCAAACCTGAGGAAGTTAAGCAGTTTGAATATTTTTAAAATATACTCATGTTGGGCTTTGGCAAGGCAGATAAAGGACGGGTTAGCCAAGAGAAATCATCTGTCTTCTCCCCCTGATATCACAAAGACTACTGTAGAGATAAGGGGAGGGTAACAGATAAGACAGAGTTAAGAGCTGTGTATCATTTATAACTGTGTCAGGCTTTGTGTTGGTGTTATGTATTTGTCATCTCATTTACTTTTCAAAACACACATCTTTATTCTTATTATTTTTTTGCACCTGTTAGGACTCTGAAGAGCTGACATACTATGCAACTTTCTCAAGTTATATAGTAAATGGTAGAACCAGAATTAGAACCCAGGAATTTTAAACACCAATATGCATGTCTTTCCTAAGCCTTTCAAAGAGGTAAGAGAGAATGTTTGAGGATTCTAAGATTCTGGATTCTAAACTTCTAAGACTCTGGTAAGAGATCAGAATGAATTTTTGAAGGCACAAAGCTGGGTCAGGAATTATACAAATCAAGAAGATAAGAGGTTGGTACCAATTACAGGATGTGAGTGCAGGAATAGATAGAAATGGGAGCAGTGAAATGTGCAAGTCTTGAAATTCATTTTGTATTTCCACAAAGAATCAAGAAGGAATTATTTTAAGAAGTTGAGGGACAAGTCCTTGAGACTGGAGTCTATTCACGGATCTTTTTACATGTCATATGACCTCATTCATATTTCCTTATGCGTAAAATAGAGCTAATAATACAGTAGTTATTGGGATAAGATTGAGATGGAAGCTAGTAATAATCAGCAGAAATGAAAGTGGAAGCATCTGCGGGGTTGGGAAGCATGCAAGCCAATCAGTGGGGTCAGAAGGTTACGAACATTGAGAGATAACTACAGGAAGCAGAAACCTAATCAGCTACATTGTAACTGGACAGTCTAAATAAAGGGGCAAAGAAATCATGAGTGATGTCCAGTCCTAACTAAAGGAGAGAACCGTTGTCTTCTTAGCCCTCATACTAAGGGCTGTTGAGCTCAGGATAAAATTGCTTTTAAGGTCAATGAATTCCCTGTTACCTAAGTCATGCCCACCAAGAAACCCTAGGACCATGATGTATTTTTGTTTTGTTTTATAGTTACTTTTATGCTGGGAAAGGGTCTTCTGGCTTCTTAGTTTAAAGATACATACTCACTTCATTCCTATTATATAAATCATCTATTACTATGTAACAACTTATCTAAAACTTAGTGGCATAAAATAACACATTATTTCTCAGCTTGTGTAGGTCAGGAACTTGAGCACAGCTGGGATGGGTCCCCTGTCAGGGTCTCACTATGAAGATAAAAGCAGGGGCTTGGTTGTGTACCATGGTGACTACAGTGCTATGGTTATAGCTAAGTTTGACTTCAGGGTCCAGTGGGTGAGGGTCTGCTCTCAAGCTCTCTCAGCTTTGTGGATAAAGTTCAGTTGTCTGTTAGCTATGCGACTGAAGGACTCAGTTCCTTGATAGATATTGGCTAATAGGCTTTCAGTAGGTCCATGTCTTGAGGTGCTTTCCATCACATAAGCAAGTGAGAGAGAACATGCCAGCAAGAGAAGTCACGATGTTTTGCTACCTAGTAATGAGTACAGTGTCATATAACTTTTGCTGGATCTGTTTGTTGGAAGTGCTAGGTCCAGACTACATTCAAGAAGAGGGAAGTACAAATGGGCATCAATATCAAGAAACAGGAATCACTGGGGCCATGTCAGAAGCTGCCTGTCGCACTTGTTAACAAAGATAGCTATCCATCAAGATTATTGACAACTAATACAAATGATCATGTAAAAAACACTGAAATCCCCTTTACTCAGTCAAATATCTACTCTGTAAAGGAAAATTTTGGCTGTTTGTTTTTCAATTGATGAATAATTATATCAAGTGAATCAGCCCTTCTGTTTTTTTTAGGGCCATAAAAATTCATCCACTCCCTAGGCTTGATCGACTGTGGCCTATGACATGGCCCTCTCTTTGAGCAGCCTATTTTTGTGCAGGTTCAAGTGAATAACGTAAGCCAAGGTCCCTTGACATATGGTTTTCAAAGTATATTTACACTCCACGCAGGTCAACAACCTCGATATTTGGCAGAGGTCTCTGAGCAGATGATGGAAATATTTTATCCCACATTTAAGCCAACTCTCTTGTGTCCATATTTCAACTTAGAAGATAGAGATAAACTGAGAGAATGGAAGAGGGAAGCAGCAAAGGATGGGAGGAGGGGAAGGAAAGAAGGGCAGAGAAACTTTCCATTAAGTCTCAAGCTTTATAAGGGCTTAGTTTTTAAAATAAAAAGTTGCAGCAGTAAACCAAAGAACAGAGATCTTTATACAAACTGCATGTTTGACCCAGAATAGTATAAATGGGATGAGAAGAGTCAAATTTAACTTGTGCTTGCTTTAATGAGAGACCTAGAAGAAAGGAGTCTGCTGATTCTTGAATGTTAGTTTGTGTGAATGTCACATCATTTTGTTTGGGATAGAGGAATAGAACCCTTTTATTTCTCCCCCATTTACCAACAATTGACTTTAAGCAGCTCAGAGACCTTAAGCCTTAAGAAAGGCTGCCATTTCCTTCCTCCAGTTTTTTAGAAATAAAGATGGTAATTCTAGGAACTTAGGTTATTTATTTTTTGAATAATCAACACTATAAGGCATACAAATTCTCATAAGATCTCTTGGAGAGGGTTGCATTAAGGAAAGGGGTTAATAATTATTAAAAAGCGTACATCAAAAGTGCTGAGTAGAGATGCTGCCTGTGCCTGGATATCAGTTTGGAACATAGATATTGTACAGTATCAAAATTCACTTTCATTTAGCCTTTGTTCACAGTTGATGAGAAACCTAGAAGCACAAAATGTAGCTCTTTTGGAGTGGCTGATTTGAATGCCATTTTAGTTATATGAATTAGATGGTAACTGTTTTACAAGAAGCTTTATAATGACCAGTCTTTTTATTAATCCTCATGCAAATAATGGCCACTGTTTAGATTATACGGATCACCAGTGACACTTACAAGTTTGTACCAGACATTAGCTACTTTCATTTCTTTCCAGTTTAGATGTTTTGCTCAATTGTGCTACAATATCCTTATCTGTAAAATAGGCTTCCTGTGATATGCTCTGATAATATAATAGGCTTATAAGGAGACTCAAGTGAAAAGACACTTTAAAGGGGTTTTATAAGCCTATGCAGTTAATAATACGATTGAAATAATAAGATGGAATTTAAAAGTTCAGATAATGCATACTAAGTATGTACTTATAAACATCTTATAGGCAAACTTATGAACATTTAAGAGTCTGAGAGAGATATATGGACAGTGATGTGCTGAGGAAGATATTTGGATTCTGAAAGAAAGGACTGTATTCGCTATTTGATGTGGAAAGTGTATAATTTCTCAGCCTCTGATTTCTTATTGGTGATAAGTGGCTAGCACATATTTAATGTACCTAGCATGCAGCGGACAGTGAATAAAAGTCATTTTATGTGGATATGCAGAGACGGGAAAAAAGTAAAACATGGAAGGAAGGTCATGGACAGAGGGTGCTGAACCACAGCATGGGAGCCCATTTAGAAAAACCTAGGGCGAGCGCTGGCGTTGTCCCAGACCAGAGAATGTTCTGGATGCCTGAGGTGGGCATACTCCACTCGATTATGTACTGTTCATCTTATATCTGACTGCTACTCAAATTGTTAGTCACTTTCATGACTAGACAATCACTTATTTTCCCCAGACTATCAATTTTTAACTTTTGTTAAAGCTGAGTAGAGTCCAAATGACCTATGAAATTTTTTTAGTTTTGGTTTTTGTCTCCTTTATGCAATGATTGGAGCATTTCAAACAGGAAAGGCTTTAAAAGCCCCTGGGACAGTTCAATTCACTCCATGTATGGCCTTCTTGAAGGGCTCAACCAGTGGTCATCAGGCTACTCTTTGTCATTCTTTCAAAATATCATTTTCTTACCATCTGCCAAATTCTCCAAATGGAATTCATGTCCTCATCTAGAGTCACCTCTTCTTGTCTTTTGGCATTTGCACCATTGAGTTATGCTGCATCCCCAATGCCTTCTTTAAAAGCTTCTTGATGCAAGAAGGATGTTCTGATCTATTAGCAGATGCTGAGACACATTGCTTTTCTATTTTGAAGAGTTTTGAGTGACCATGAACATAAATGGAAAGAAACAACATATTAATAGCCTAAAGCATATTGATGGGGAAAGCAATCAATTCACTTAGGAGAAAGGTTAATTAATTGGATGAATATATGACAAAGACATGTCAAGGAACTATTTTAATTGACAGTCACATCACTAGAGAGGAAGATAAGAGAGAAAATTGTGCCAGATCAGATATCGACTTGGTGCTTTGTGGCACTAAACTCTGTGCTAATGACAGTGAGAGAAAGTCATGTGGTTTCCTGAAGGGCTTTGAGGAAAGAAGCAACAAAAATTCCAGCTGCTTAGCAATAGTTTCTCTATCTTGTACTCAGACCATATTATTCGCTTTCTCCACTGGCTATCAAGACTTGTTGTGAAAGAAATATGTGCTATACTTCTTCTACTCTATAGATTAAAATAACATATTGCACTTGTTATTAATTGTGGAAGAAAGATTTGGTCTGCATTAAATGGACTTCAAGCAACAAAAGGTATATATGGACAGAGGAGTGGATTTATAGAATTCATACACTGAAGACAAACCCTGTTATGAAGATTACACGCTAAAGATAATTTCCAAAAACTAATAATCAGTGAAGTCAGTAAAGTATGGTTTTATCATAAGCCGTAATTCTGATGTTTCTGAGTAAAAACGCTCATTAAAAATAATGTCAAGATAACCCTTACATGTAAAAGTAATTTTAATACATGTTGCTCCATTTACTTCACATAGAATGATTATGTAAATAATGTTACCTTGTGTCACTTGTCAGATTTTTGCCTCTCACCTTGGACTCCACCCTTCATTGCCCTGCTTGTTACTGGTCTGAAGCTTGTAATATTTCCTTTTGCCAATAGAAGGTGCTGGAGAGACAATGCGGAAGAAAGGGGCTCCTTTTCCTAGTTTCTTGCGCTGCTGCTTGGGAGGTTCCTGAGGTACACAAGGACCAGTAGTGCGGTGGACACGCTCACCTTCAGCTTGCTGTTTCTCACACCAGTGTTGGCTCACCTGCACCCAGTAAGGCTTTTAGGTTTGGCCAGCGTGTATCCCTGCTCTCGCGACAGGCTCAGTCTCACGACTGGCTGTCTCACGACTGCGGAGCATTTCTGGTCAAGGCGACACAGTAAGATCTCAGTAGGCAGTGTCTATAGGTCTCCAAATGAATCTGAATCCTTGCCTTAGGGACCCTTTTCCAAATTTTCCCTGCCATTGTGTGCCCTCCCTCCACCCCAGAGGACCCTTTAACACTCTCTTTCATCTTTTCTTAGGAACTGATGCTCTGTTAATAATTAATAACTACATATTAAGCATTTGCTTTTCAGATTACCTTGTGGCTCCTATCTTCTGCCTGGGCTGGATATATACCCTATGCAGCAGATGCTTTATGTGGGTTTCTCTCATTCACTTTGCACACACTGTCCCATGCATGCCATGACAGGCACATGGGCCTCTGCTAAGGCATTTCTTGGGCTAGGAATGGTGAGGAGTGTATACCTCTGGACACAGCTTTCAGTCATTGAAAGATAGGAGATGGAGGATGAATAACCTAACCTCCTCCTCCTTAGGTGGAAGTTATGTGCTATGGTGACTCTCAGAGCTCCTTTAGGGTGACTGAGCCTCAGTTGCTCACAGTGATTATTTGTTCAATAACGTATCACTTATCAGCTTCATTCCCTTTGCTGTCTTACCCAGCAGTGGATTTAGGAACTCAGTTAATCTCAGTCCAAATCTTATTCTTTATATTTACTTCAATGAATATTATAAAGTTGATTTTCACTATATATTAGATAAAAACAGAACTTTTAGTCTAGCCTAATTATATAAACTCTAGAATATAGTTGTTCCATACACAAAAATAAAATTGACTTGTTTAAAAGTGAGTGCTTGCAGGGTTAGTATTGTATCTCAGTGTTAGAGAGCTCACCTAACATGTGCAAAGCCCTGAGTTCAATTCCCAGCACTGCAAAAACAAACAAACAAATCAACACATGAAAACAAGTGAGTCTCTATGAAGGATAGTGACAAAAGGAACTTAGCATTAAAATAAGAGTGGCACTAGAATAAGAAACACTTTCTGATAACAGAAAAAATTCTCTTCTCATTATTTTATGCATGATATTTTGTTGTTAGTAGGTTCTCACTCTCCACAGTCAGAGTGTAGAATATTAGTTATTTTCTATAAATGTGATTAAAATAGCCTAGTGCTGCTCTTATGGCTGATATAGGGAACTGGTTCTGTACTAAAACCTAAAGCCCTGATTTCTTAACACAACAACTATCTAAATCAACATGAGCACAAACATTTGGTAGATTTTCAGTGGGACACTGAAAATCTTGAGGTTATGGTTTATAAGATCTATAGTTGTGATCTGCTATTTTATTCACCAACCATTTTTTATCCTAAGGTCAGCCTCATAAACAGAGATGTGCCAGTGTTATCCTAGGATAACATTTTTCACAAAGATATCCCTATTACTCTAAATAGAAAATGATATGTGCATCTACTAGCGTGGTTTATAAACAAAAGAGGACTTGGAGTAGAAAGAAAGTGATGTATCCAGGAACAAGGATATTGATATATATTTTATGCTGTACTTTACTATTTTGTGCACACTCTTTCCTGCCTAAGACTGTCTTTAGCCCAGCTGTTTCTCTGTCATCTAGATTAGAGCAGTAGTTGTCAAACTGCAGCTGGCATTAAAACTGCAGAGTACTGGGTGCTCCCCCCAGTTTCTGATTCTGTAGGTCTGGTGAGCAGTCTGTGATGCCATGCATCTAACATGCTCCTGGTGCAGCTGTTGCCGGCCGGGGCAACACTTAGAGTACTGTTGTCCTAGAGTAGTGTTTTCCAATCTTGGGTAAGTACTGGAGTATCCTGGAGAGTTTTAAAATATTATCAATACTGTACTTGGGTCCCACACAGACAGATTAAATCAGAATCTTTAAGGCTGAGGCTGGGAGTCTGTCTTTTAGAAACTACACACGTGATTTTAAGGTGCAGCCAGATTCAAGAGCTAATGTCTATGTCAGTGTTTCCAAAGCTATGTTATGTACACACATTTCCTGGGAATCTTACTAAAATACAGATTCTGATTGGGTACCCCTGTGATGGGGTCCCACATTTTGCTGTTTGTATTTTTTTTTTAAACTGGGGATTGAAACCAACACATAAAAATTGAACTACATCCTGATCCCAGTCTCTTTTTTTCTAAATTTATTTTAAAATTTTGAGACAGGGTCTTCCTGTGTCACTCATTTACTAGCCAGGCTGCACTTGGACTTGTGATCCTTCTGCCTCAGCCTTCCAGGCTAGGATGATAGGCATGAGTCACCATGCTCAGCAGATTTTGCATTTCTAATAAGATCTCAGATGAAACTGCTGCTACTATAACTTCACAGACAATACTCAAGAACCAAGAGTCAGAAATGCTATTTTCTTTATCCATTTTTGGTAAATTTGGATTTCATGTAAGGTAACCAAAAGTACAGTAAATGATTAAGTATTCTAGGCTCAAATACAAAGGTTGATTGAAAATGATGGTGAATGTTTAAATTTTAGGAAGTTTTATTGCGGTGAAAACACTTACCCCACTGTTCTTGCCACTTTCTGAAGCAGTTCTGAAAGTTTTCTTTCATGAGTGTCATCCAAAGGAAAGGTAGGTTTGTGTCCTCATCCACCTTATTCACTGTATGACACCTGGCTCTTCCTCAAAGTCAAAATGCCTACAAAGGTAAATGTTTTGAATCATTCATGAAACAGCCATGATAGTACAACTAAAGACTCATGAATGAAGACTTCCAGAACTACTTCAGAAAATGGAAAAAGTAATAGGATAATTGTGTTCAAAGTGAGGGGGAGTATTCTGAGGGGGAGTGATTGCAATGTGACTTTTACTGTAATCATTTTTTTTTTTACTTAAACACAAACCATACATTTTGGGTATTATGTAGAAGCCAGAGATGGCTATTTGATTTGATGGCTGATTAGAGTAGGAGGAGCTCTTATGACTCCCTGTGGGCAACAGGTTACCATGGTAACTTTCAGGAAACTGTTTCAACCTGGGGTCTCCTGAACATCACTCCCAATCCTAGCAAGGGGTCCCAGAGACACACAGCATTGGATATGTGGCAGCAGCTACTCAGAGGGCTGTGTGTTCTCTGAGTACAGCTGAGTTTGAGTCTCTTCCTGAATAAAATTTAACACTGGCCCTCATGGTGAGTTCAGAAATAATTCTCCCTCAGGAAAAGTAAACCATGATGAAGAATAAACTACCAACTGGAGTTCAAAGATTTTAGTATTATTAAAGTACACACACACACACACACACACACACACAGATATTTGCTTACTGAAAGCAAGAGTGCCAAAGGAGTAGGGTACTCTTCACCACAGAGGGAATTATTCAATAAAAATAGATCCTTCATATTAATATATTGGGTGTTTCAAAAAATAAAAATCACAGGCATACTTTTGCATTTCATTTCCTCCCATTATATTCTTTGTAGTACTCAAATATACCACATATGTATGTTCTATTTTTATCAAGCCAAATATAAGAACAACTCTGAGGCTTGGCTTCAGCATCAAACTATCCAGCTCCCAGTTTCTAATCTCCATAGGGGGAAAAACCTAAGTCAGAAGGGAAAAGACTAAGAAGGCATACTTTGCCCTTACGGTACATTTTGCCTACCCAGCTGTTTTTCCCTGGAATGTACAGTTTATTTAATGCCCTGGAACACCAGGTGTAGGTGCATGGCTCTCTGCCACACTGTGCTGTATTCACATCTTCTATTAGCTCTTTGTTCAGGGCTCTGTTGAAAGTTGAGACCCAAAGAACAGGCTCTGTGAGGACATGAGCCACAGGGAGTGACATTAGCTTACTCCCTCTGGAGGGAACGACTCACTCCATGCCATCCTAGTGAAGCTTGAAAGCATCCACGTGAAGCGGTGGACATTTCATCAGCTCTGCTTCTAGCCAGAGGAGTGAAGCACAGGGACAAGGTCACCTTCCCCAGAGAACGTCCAAGCCTTTGGCTGATAGGGCTCCATCTTCTGTAGCCAGGGTTGGGGGCGTGACACCTGTATGTGTGTGATATCTGAGGCAACAGCAGATTTTATAGAGATGCTTTATGGGCCAAATACAAACAAACAAAATCCCAAGAGATGTATTTGTGGACTATATTCATTTTAGTGCACAATATTCTTAGATCGTTCTGTAATTGTAAAGAGTTTCAGGACTTCACTCGAATTCAGATAAATAGATCAGAAGCCACTCAGGTTGGAGTATTCGAGGCTGAAAGCAAAGAAAGTATATTTTGCTAACTTGCTGCCTTCTCAACAACATTTTTATTTATTTTTTAAAATTTTAATTTTAAGTTTTTGGTACCAGGGATGGAACTTGGGACCTTGTGAGGCAGGCGGTGGCACCACTGAGCTAAATCCCTGTCCCAACATTTTTATTTTTAAAGGTAAATGTTGACTGCATTGCTGTAACTGTGTATGGATGGCAGGGGCTGTGGTATGAACACTGGGCTGTGACTTAGGCAGAGAACTCAATGGCTCTCATTTTTCAGAAGTTAGCTTGGGACACCGAAGGGAGGGAGAGAGGAGGGAGGAGTGGGCAGGGGGAGAACAGATGAGAGAAGAGGAAGGGAGAGACAGCAGAGAACTGAAGGAGAGAAGAGCATAGAGAAAAGGGGCAGCCATGCAGAAGCTGGGGAGAGGAGGCTGAGTGGAAAGAAAGGTGGAGAAGTGAGGGAGAGAAGGGACTAAGGGGAGGAGGGAGAATTGGGAGAGGGAGAGGGAGAGGGGCGGGAAGGCCAGGGGAGGGGAACTGACATTTGCTTGGCATTCATTACACGCGAGGCAGTGTGCTTTCACATAAATTACTTTCCTAAATCCCACAAACACCCTGCGGATGAGATGCATTTTCATCCTCAATATTTAGATGAAGAAATTAAGGCTCAGAAGAGTTCAGTAGCCTTCCTGAGATCACAGAGGAAGAAGGGTTAGAAGCAAATACTCCTTTGTGTCCCTTCAAAACTCTTGTTTTTATCTCCACATCATATTTATTTCCTTTTTACCTATGTATAATGTGAAAGAATAAGGCAAGAGAGCCTTTTGGGCCAGCCTTTACTACACCCTGGGCATGTGCTAAGGCTCTGGTTTCAGTGACCCCCAAGAAAACTCTGGAGCATCAGTGATTTTTGTTATAAAATCAATGACTTAAAAGGTGACCTTAGGAAATAGACTATACACTTCATGAGAAGCAGCAGCTTTGGCAAGGACTCTTCACAGCTGGCTATTTTCTATTTTAGTAATTTAAGTCATAATTGTGACATTAGCATTTCCACCCCATCCACAGCAGTTGTCACCCTTTAACTACACTGCTATTTTATTTCACATCCACCTAGGATTCCTGCCTGTCTGGGAGTTATTGGCTAGTTTACAAGACTTTAAAAGGAACCTTCACCTCCTTCTTTTCCTTCCCCCCAACCCAAATGAAACAAGAAAAGAAAGACCTAGGACATTCCAGAAGGTACTTGTGCGGTATGGCACATAGTAGGCATTCACAGTGCTTAGTTGAAGTAATGATGTGTGTTCTCAGCTCTCTCAAAGAAAAGTGATTAATTGCTCTCATGAAAAAGATCTTTAGTATGTTAGGAACTGTGCAGAAACAGTATTGCACAAACTTGTCTTTTAAGTGGGGTGGGGTTTTTATTCTAATAAAACCAACTCCTCATTATCTAGGGAGATGATTATTGCTCAGTGCAATGGTTCTGGAGTTTGTTCTCAGAAACATCCAATATTAGCACATCTGAGGGGTCAGAGACCTTTTTAATAAGATTCCCAGAAATATACTATTTGAACAAAAATTTGAGAACTATTGATTTTGGGGTTAATTCAAACTCTCAATTCTATACTACAAAGTCAGAGCTGTCTTTAATAGAATTTAGATGCTATTCCATTGAACATGAATTACCAAGAACTCAAAATTGTACTTCTGTAGATGCTAGTGTGTATCAATTTTCAGTGTATGTGAGTCAATCAGGGAGCTTCCTAATGGTAGATTTCCAGGCCCCACCCACAGGGCTTGTGTTGAAGCCAGATTTTCTGCATTTGCAATGCACCCCATGTAGGCATTCTGTTAACCTCACACCAATGCAGAGCCCTTCTGGAAAATACTGCTTCTGTCAAGAGGTCCCACAGTCTCTGAGAGCGCACTTTGCTTATTGAAGACAAAGAATAAACTGTAAGTAGTTCTAATTGTCAGAAAATTCTTTCAATATTGAATGAATATAAAGTCTCATGTAAGCTATTTTCCTGGTTCTTTTAAGTAAAACTACATAGAAGACTTCACTTCTCAGTATTGCTTTTCAATGAAATACATTTCATTAAAAATAACTGTTTCTGTCCATATGGGAACCTGTTTTGCTCCTTCAGTGAAGGCTGGGTAGGTGAGAAAAATGTGAGAATCCAAAAATGCATTCCTAGTTAAAAAGCAAGAGCCTCTGCTATTAGAATAGCAACAATGCTTAGAAAATCCAACACCTAGGAAAGCTTCAGATTCTCATTTCCTAGAATAATATCACAAAATGCATAACCTAAATAAAACAAAACTGCATCATTCTGAGTTGGTTTCGATATGGCAGACTTCTATTTGTGGGAGTGGTGACAAGGGAAAGCCACAAAGAAGTGATGTGGGCACCATTTGATGAGGCACGTACCCTCATGTAAGAAACTGGTGTGATCTCTGCCTGCTCCCTGGAGCCCACTCATTCTTGCCCAGCTGATATTCTGTGCAGGCTTGGGAGCTGGTTCTTAAGCCTGCAGAATCAGCTGTTAGGAGTAAAGATAGAGAAAGTAACTGAATGGAACTATGTGGAGATGCTTCCAGCCTTTTCACTGGGGCTTCCTCAGACTTTCAGGGCTGAATTAATTCATCCAATGTTTTGCCTACTTAAAAAATAAAACAAATACTGTGTTCCTTGATTTTGAAATAAATTATTTACCAGTAAAGCTTCAAAAGGCAAAAAGGATGGATTTGAACTTGAAGGAAGGAGAACCCAGAGTGGCCTTTAGGGTATTATTAGGTCTACCAGTGTCACTGGGATAATTAAAAAGGAATTTTGGGTCGCAGTCATTTATTTGGGACACAAATAATAGGGATAAAGACAAGTCGCTCAAATAATTGTGAGCATTGTTTGCTGATTATATGAGACCATAACATGTGTGAATTCCCGAATGTCTGTGGTGCACGGTATTCAAAGAACAGAATGTTGGTCATTATTGTTGACCTCAGTGACAGTGGTAGTTTGCCAGATGGACATTAATGAATCAACACCCTCGAGCTCTTTCTGAATGTTATTCAAAATTATTACATCGATAGGACATGGAGAAAAGGGGAATTTAAGTGAGTATATGAAATCTGGACTGCTGCTTTTGCCTCAATCTTTAACTTAGGGAGAGCTTGAACTTTGGAGGCTGGGGAGTGGAGGGCAATGCGTCTTGAGTGAAGTGCCTTGTAAGCATCTACTGTCTTCAATTTTCTAAGCAAAGGTTTCTTTCTGCTGCCCTAGCTAGGTTCATGTGATTCAGAACATCAGAGCTTTTGGTTTGTTTAGATGTTTTTAATGATACAAGCCTTAGATTGTTTATTCTTTGTGGCAAGAAATAAAAACAAGAGGACTCCAGGATATGAACTCAACATGTCTTCTATGAAAATCTGGGATGCTCATGCCTTTATGCTCCTCAGTATAAAATACAACTCAAGTGAAATCATTGCCAAATCCAGCATCTGAGTATGCATGTTGATTGGTGTGAGATGTAGACTGTGCTGGCATCCTAGCTATGTCATCTCTGGGACTTTTCCTTCTCCTGCCAAGCAGGAGTGTCAACAACTGCTCTGCATATCTTATAGTTTGGTGGGAGTTTGAAAGAAAAAAGGTCACGTGTGAACCCAAGGCAAGCTGGTAACCTCCCAGCAGTCGCTGCTCAGAAGCTGTGGCTCCATTCGGAAATATGTGCCAGGTTTTTCTAAAAGAAAGGCACCGAGGAAGAACATACTCAGGGTTTTCTTCCTCACTTTGAGCCCCAAGTAGCTCAAGCTAGACTGATCCGTGCTCCACGGACCAGTTTTGGGTTCCTGAACCATCAGGTACGAAGCCCAGAGGACAGACACACCTGCTGGCACAAGGGGCTGCCTGAATTCAGGTCATGGATGTGAGTCAGCTGCCCGATGGAGCCCTCTCTCCCACCATACCAGAAGCTCAGGTCATTGACACTTAGTCCATGTTTTTATTTCATTAATAAAATATGACCTCACTTTTTTTGTAATCCGGAAGGGTGAGGATACATTTGTTGCAAACTGCATGCAAATAAAAGGGAGATTCCTTTTGAAACTACATCCTCTTAATTTTTGATCTACTATACATACCAGTAGTGCATTTCTTGTTAAAACAGCAAGCTTTTTTTTTTACCAAAATGAAAAGAAAACCTTCATTTCTTTATAAATATTTTAAATAGTTTAAATACATCTTTCATACCAAGAATATAAAAATAGCTTCTTTTTTGATAAATAAAGATGTTTTCATTTACATGGCAAATAACGTGCGAATAGCTAACCACTGGCCACCGGCTCTATTTCACTGATTGTCTAGGAGAGGACATGCAGTGATAACTGTCCCTTTGCCTTCACAAAAAGAAAAATAGATCAGCAGGAGCTGTGCACTCCAAGGCCAACGGTGCTATGGATATTGTTCAGGAATGACAAACAGGCACTCAGGAAAATCCTTTGCTGCACTTCACAAAAGCCTCCTAGGACAAAACTAACCCACGAAATCTTTATCGGAGACTTCTAGCTGCTAAGACCCTCAATGTTCCTGGACTTTTACCAAAGTCTGTCAAACAGACCAGTAAGTTAATACCTGTACAGAAAAAGGTTTATATTATTATGATCTAGGATCTAGAAATTGTTTGCTACAGTATGGAGGTGGCTCTGCCTTCCCCTGGCTCCTTACACTTTCCTGCAGGGTTCCCATCTTTGCCTAGTCTTCGAGTCTACCAGAGGCAAAAAAGGCAAACTAAAGCTGTCATGCAGTTGTGAGTTTGAAATTGGCAGCTGTATCCTATGTGCTGATATCATACGTTTATGGCTTTGTTGTCTTTCACTGATGCTGTGCTTGTGATAACTTCCAGGGGAAAGTTTTCCAAGGGTTTAGTAGAGACAGATGCTGTTCCTTCTCGGTCCCAAGAGCCTGGCAAGTTTTCCAAACTGAAGGAACTAACAGGTCCCTGACTGAAGCTGCCCTCCTCTGATCTGCTTGGGAGAACCAGGTGCAAAGACGTTTCTGAGGAGGAGCAGACGGAGGATGATAAAGTTGCTGAAATGGATTGCAAAGGTGTCAGTGTAGTGTCTGAATGTGGAGAGATGCACCTTAAAAATTGGAAATGACCTTCTTGGACGACTTGGTAGTGGGAAGGTGAATATTCAAGGTTTGGAGAATGACAGAGGTCACTGTCTGCAGGATTTTGCTTGTGAACTCCAGTTCGATGGGGGCTGCTCCCCACAGAGGAGGGATCCACACTCCAAATGTCAGAAGCGATGTTACTGTGACAAAGCTGTGCTTGGTTATAAGCAGCCATGCCTGTCTGCAAGTGCAGGCAAGGTTGGTGTGTGCTCCAGTTCATCCTGGTCTGTAAGCTCTCCCTGGAGGGACACACAGAGGCAGCATGCAGAGAGCAATGGTGGGATGGCTGCTGAGGTGACAGAACATTTTCTAGAAGTTGCATCACATTCCTCATGTCTTTACCTAACTGGGAAACCTCCTGAGTCAATGTGGTTACCTGTGCAAATAAACCAGAAGAAAAGGCAGCAGTTAGCAGTACATAGTGTGCCCAGGCTTCAGAGTTAGCATGAAAGTGAGATTTCTTAGGAAGTAGGTGTGAAAGGCTGCTCAAACTCCAAATGCAATCAAACCCACATGGCGAATGAGTAGGCTGGGCATCTAGGTGAACGTACACCCTGATCTAAAGCCATTCTCATTCTGAAGGCAGCTGGAGAGGCATATATAGTCTGGGGCTCTTACTCAGTGATTCTAGGGTTCTTGAAAAGAATTGGAGATACGGACCCATTGCCTCTTAAACATTGATGATATTTTTTGCTTTCTTGGAGTGAATGAAATGCAGAGTGGTGCACAAAAGTTATCAGACACTTCACACAATGTGGAGGAGCAGAGACTGTATGGCAGCTCTCAGCACACTGAGAACAGCCTGCTTGGTTTGGACACCAAGCCCTTGCCACTTTCGTGTTGAGATTCACACTATCACAGGTCCAGAGGCACAGAGTTTCTTGGTGGTGGTGAGGGTGGGCAAGTGAGACTTACACAGGATCTGCTGAGGAGAGAGTTGTTGAAAAATGGGAGTAAAGGAGGAAGAAAAAGACCTGCATAGTGAGCAGGTATGGATGAGACTGTGTGAACTTGCGGGTCCTGGGAATCTCGTGAAATTCATGGAACTAGGAACTTCGTGAAATTGTAACCTAATATGTGTAGATGTGCTTTTTTCAGTTTGCTAGGTGGTGAGATATTTGGTATTTATCAAATCCTCAAAGGAAACATGGTCTTTAAATATGTAAGCACTGCTGAAGAGTCTTCATATTTTATTTTCTGCTTAAAACTAATAACACATTTCACTGGAGGATTCCTAACAATCACATCCATTTTTTTTCACATCCATTCTTTTTAAATCATGTGAGACGACTAGAAAATTAAATTTGACTCAAATAAAGTCTTTTTCTTAAAAGCATTTGAGTTCCTCAAAGTAAGAAAGAGTTACGTTTCAGAAAGCAGGACACCTACATATTTTCTCATTTTTGATTAGAGTCATAACACTAGCACAATGTTGTAACATTTTGCCTTCACTGCTGTATCACTCTGTGTTTTATAAGACTGCCTTATCAGGATACATCATGTACAGGTACAAAGTCTCTATGATGATTGTGATCATTATGTATATCTAAATTGTACTAATAAAATTAAATTTTTTAAAAATAAAAGACTGCTGTATGACTTGCTTTTACCCACATAGATCACAAAACTCCAATTGAAGCAGCTGGATCTCTTGGCTAAAGGCTATCGGGTCAAAACAAAGGGCAGCTTCAATTTCAGTAGTGCCAGAGTCTTGGGTCTGAAAATCTTGAAGATTTTCTTCAACACATAAGCACATAATCTTAGTTTATCCAGCAACTCAGTCCACTTTCTGTGAGTGCATTCTGGAACTGATTGTCCCTGGCAGGCCCACGGGAGGTAGCCCTTGCTCAAAACCAGGCATTTAAAAAGGCCAGAAGGAGTTTTTTCCTTGGTTCAGGCAACCAACTGGTAACACCTGCCCTAAAATTGCCAGGCCAAAACTATTTCTGCCCTGCTGCTGGCATGGAATGCGAGGGCTTTGACTGAATACTTGTCCAGACTTTTCACTAGATCTAAAATTTCTAGAGATGAGAAATAGCTCTCAGCCTCACACTTAAGAAGTGAAACAGTATGTGAAATAGGAAGCAAAAGGGCAAAGGGAAGGGGAAGAGGGAGGGGTAGGGGAAAGGAAAGAAGGGAATGGAATAAATACGAGAAAAGGAAAAAATGGAAACAAAGTCTTTGTAAATATGCAGGGGTGGAGAGGTTGAAGGGAGGGCAGGGGAAGGGGGAAAAAATAAGAACCAAGATAGATTATGTAAAGGTGCAAATTTCCAATGATGAATGTCATTATATTGTATACCTAAAATGTACCAATAAACTTAATTAAAAAAAAAGAAGTGAAACAGTGAATCTAAGGAATAGTCAGTGAGCTTTGAAATTTTCACTACAGGTTGTGAAAAGCATGATGACACAAAAGGTAAAAGCTACCTGAAATGTTAATTCAACATCAAATAACTAAATAGTGTCATCTCCAAAAAATAATAGGAGACTGATTTAAATAGTCAATTCTCCTCATGGCAAGCTATATGTATAATAAAAAAAAGTTTACCACAGAGTTAAAAAAAAACCCATTTTTTTTTTCTCAGTACTGGGGATCAAACTCAGGACCTTGCGCTTGCCTGGCAGGCACCAGAACCACTGAGCTAAATCCCAGGCCCCTAAACCCCATGTTTGATGAACTGTTTTTCCAAGCTTCTAAAGTGACCAAAGATTCTCCTTTTCATGGCCACTCTCTTCACATCTAACTTTTACTGAGTGCTTGTCACAACTTTAAGGTCATAAACTTGGAACAGGAATCCAGGTCTTGACTGGCTCCAGGAATGTAAACAAGCATTAACATTTTCAGAAAACAAATTACTATGCTAGCATGAACTAAAAGGAGCAAAGACAAGGAAACAGCTTTCTTTAGCTCTAGAAGAGTGCAGTGATCAATTTATGTTAGGAAGATTTCTGTCATCGTGTCTCTGGGGACACACCCCTGCACCTTATTTACAGACACACGAGGGAATTAATCCCTATTAGGTAAGAGATCTCTCCCTTTACAAGGACAAAGCCAGCTGTCACCAAGAGAGGCAGTATCTCTTGAAGGAGGAGACCAAGTTGACACTGGAGGTGACAACTACCTCACAGAAAATGCAGTCAAGTTTTACAGCACTTTGTTTCCTGCTTCCTGCTGGGCTTGCTAACAGAATTCATTCTAAAACAGGAAAGATGTTATTCTTAATCAAATGTAGAAAACAAAGAATCTGCTTTCTGAGGGTGGTGAGGTTCAAGCCACAGATTTAAGTATGAAGACTCGGAATTGAGAAAAAAGAAAAAAGGTTGTAGGAACTACTTTGTGAACAAGGCTCCGTCCAGGAGCTCCTCTGTGGGGAGATTTGTCTTTTAAATACAGTTAAAAGCAGAGTACTGCAATGAAATAGGAAAAGAAAAACAAACTAAATCATTCTGATCAGACGAACCAAAGTTTTCCTATGTACCTCAACAGTAGCCTAAAATCTTTAAATGTTTTTGGCACTCATGTTAGAAACACAATTATTTGATCAGGTATTAAAAAGTCTTCCAGAAGCCCCACCTCCTGCAATGACAGTCCCTCCTTATGCCCTGAGCTCTTCTCTGACCCTTTCTGCTTTCCTTCTCTCCCCTCAAACTTCTGATTCTTGATTTTTCTCTGCAGAGCTTTTTTTCTTCCTCTGATATTCACATAATAATTTTAGATCTGATCTTGGATCATACGTGACTGTCTATTCTCTAACTAGGCTATGAATTCCTTTTTAGGTAGAAACTTATTTATCTCAGTATTTTCTGGATTCAGGGCAATGCCAAGAACACACATACAATCTGTATATTTTGAAGGTAAAAATGAATGTAATGCCTGAGATTTTGAAATTAGTTTTTGATTTTCATATCACTTTCAATTTTAATCTTATTTATTTCATGGTTTTACCATAAAAATCCTGCTACAAAACTGTACTGAAAAATCTGTGTTCTTTTTTATTCTAAATACATATATTAAAAATGGGTATTATATAACTGTTTAAGTTTTTATATATAAATTTCCTAATCTAAAGCCATGAGCATCCCAAAGTTTCTAAGAAAAGGCAGCAATTCCATTGTTAGGAATTCTTTTTCTCTTATTGTTTTACCTCCATAATTGTAATTGTAATAAAAAGGATCTCTATTGACCAAGACTTGTGCTAGACTTCACTTATTTTACTACTTTGTCAAATAGTCTAGTATAAACTTGACTTCATTGGCTAGTTTGAATTCTCTGGGAAATTCTTCCATTTTCTGATCCCTAGATAGCATATCTACATTATGAATGTCAAGTTACAAGTTTAATTAAGTTATTAAGAGTTATTTACCAACTGAAACTTGGTAAACTTTTTTGCATCCCTGGTTGCTACTCTGTGGATGGCTATTTTTGATGTGGTCTTTTGATTCTTTCTACTTAAAGAGATTGTGGATAAAGAAACTTAAGACACATTCTTCTTTTACTTGTGTACTGTTATATTTTCTTTGTACATTTTTTCTTCTTCTCTTTTCTCCCTCCTCCTCTTCCTCCTTATTCTTCTATGGATATGAATCCATCAGTATGGAATTTAAAACTTGGCCAAACCAGTTCACCCGCACCATCTGCATAACTAGTTGTTCACATCCAAGACTTCTCTAGCCCTTCCATAGTTCCAACTGTTAGAAAGAGGAAGTGATGAAAACAGTCTGTGATTCCAAGTGGTTCATTTTTCTATCCAAAACTTGGAATATCTGAAGATCCCTTCTCTGTTCTCCCAGGATCAGACAGGAGACACACAAATCACCAGGTGCTGAGCAGATGTGCAGTTCATGCCTTTGTTTCCACTGAGCATAACTTTTTGACATGAACAGGGCCACCTCTGTGATAACAGACCTTTCCATTGGTTGTGATAACCCATACACTGACCTTTCCATGGACTCTTAAAAGGGAATTACTAACACAACTTTTCTGTTTCTGCCACATCCAGGATTCCTCAGAGCTTCTGTTGGTTTAGGAATAGTCTTTGTTGCCCTACATTTCCAGAAGATCTGGTATACTCCTCCCATGTTTAAGTTGCTCCATTGATGTAATGTTACTTCTCACCCTCCTCTGCATCATATTTCCTCAAGACTTTGTTGTGAGGATTAAATAATATAAAGGATGTAAAACTTAGTTCACATATAGCTAGTATTATGTTGGAATGCCAGGTGGCTGGATTTGATAATGCAATACAGGCACTAAGCCTAGTTGAGAATTTCTGCATTTTAGGAAATACTGATCCAGGAAACATTTTGCACCCAAGAAAATTTTTTAAAAAATCACAGTTATCTCTATAATTGTGCCTCAGCATTGAGAGATAACTCTTTATAAAACACTTTTATATAACAAATAATAGAAGAGTCTTTCCTTTTCAGTATTTCCTTTCATGGATTTATTTTTGTAGTAGCAAGAAATAATGGTAATAATTGCAGCCATTGAAATATATTGCTTAAGATCTTGGGTTTCAGTCTAATGTTTGAGTAACTGCATATAAATGATGTGTGAGACAAAATATAAGAATGTGCAACCTGGTGTTGATCAGAATTGAATAAGGACCAATGTGGGGCTAGAGGATGGGGTGGACAGGTACAGAACGTCTTTATTGGTCTTTACAGTAGCTCAAGCCCCTGCACAATCCTGTCACAAAGTAAGTACAATAAGCCTTTGTTGATACATGAACACTTTAAGAAATTGTAAATTGCATAGTGAATTTCTTAATATAAATTTATGCTATTTTCAACTGAATTTAAATAACTTATTTTAACCAATTTCCCCTAAACATCACCATATGACACACAAATGTCACTATATTTCTAGCAGATAAAAATGCTCTGTATGATTTCAGTGTCCCATAGAAGTTCCCACCACTTAAAAATGGGAGATTTTAAAATGTTTGATTATATGATCTAAGGTGTTCATAACTTGGAGAGCTATTTTCAAGATAACACCACGCACTGTCAACTTTTCAGTTGTATTGTGTTTGTGGTGTAATCACAGATTTTTTATTCTAGTGTGTCTTTAGATTATACCTTGGAAGTAAAGTTTCTAACAATGCCAGAAAAAATATATATCTTTTATAATACCTTTCTTTTTATATAAAATAGCTTTCCTTCATCTTAAAATGTTTTCTCTTTCCCAGTCTTGGCTATTAGTACGGTTTTATCCATGGGCTCTGAGTATATCTGGAACTTTAGTTGGTAGGCAGAGAAAAAAATGTGATTTCCTTTTTTATGCATTCAGTGAGCAGATGGGAAATGCATCTGTTGACATAATCTTCTTAGCTTGGAGAGATCTTGACCTGTCACTCAATTTTTGCCAAATGTGTACACATTTTCCTACTAGACACAATTTTCCTAAATTCATGGGTACTAATTATACCAACTGTCTTCACCTGCCACAAACACATATACATTTTTACAAGCTCTGATTCAGGTAATTAAATAATCTTTCATTTAATCCTTTGTTATGTGGCATATTTATCATGAGATTCAGACAAGTTCAATCAAACTCCATAAGTAAGCAAAACAAAAAAGATGATCGGCATAATTTCATCCTTGTGTTGTTTGCTTCACAAAGCATTCAAAAACAAGTGCCAGTCTTTATCTGTCAGCTAAAATAATAATTGTACTTCGCACTTGCATACATTTCATCCAAGTGAGGATCTCAATATCATTACTGACAAAAATTGCAAATCTTTGTCCACAGCTGGAGATACTAGAATGCTGGGAGGTGAAGTGGCTGGTCCTAGGTCACACAGTAATAGTACTCAGCGTTTTACTTTTGCAGGTGCAGCTGCTGTCTCTTAGATTATAGTAACAGAAGAATTCTAAGGCTAGCATTACCAATACAAACTGACCAATTGTAGTCTTCAAGGTGATTACTTCTATGGTTTTTTTGAATTTCTGCAAGCTCAGGCTTTGTGTATAACTTTATTACTTCAGCTGCACTATGACAATCCATTATTTATCAGCCTGTTGCTTTCCACATTTGTTTTTCTGGTTTCTAGTATCCAAATTGCTGTCTACCTTCACTGCCATAAATAAACACCAAACAAGTCCATCTACTTTCAGAATATCAGCTGTAAATAACAGCGGTCCTCACATTTTAACGTACATAGAAATTACCAGGGATCTTGATGAATTGTTCACTCAGACTCAGTAGGTCTGGGTGGAGCCTGAGAGTCTGCCTTTCTAACCTACTATGGTTAATGTCAATGTTGCTGGTCTGATCATCATATCAGCATCATATCCTGAGTTCCTATTTTCTTTTTTTTTTTTCCGATGTTTTTGGAATTACTTTGGAACTGACAGAAGTCATATATATTTATGGTCTATAAGATGATGTTTTGATGTTCCTTATGGAGTGACTATTTCAAGCAAATAAAAATATCAATTACTTCACATCACTTTTTGTGGTGAGAATTAAAGATTTACTGCCTTTAGCAATTTTCAATATATAATGTGTTGTTATTAAGTGTAATCACCATGTTGTACAATACATCTCCTGTATGTATTTCACCTGTGTAACTGAAGTTTTGTGTCCTTCGACCAACATCGCCCCAACACTGACCCAGGCCTTGGTAACCGTTACTCTCTGCTACTATGAGATCAACAATTAATACTTAATTTCTCGATACTTATGAAACTAGGCCTTTTGGTTAACTCTTCGTGTACTGATCTTTCACTAAGAGTTTAAAGTTCAGTCTAACCTGCCTTTTAAAAATTCCTTTGGCAATCCATAGATGGCATTGAGTCCTTTTAGGAAGCACATGGCTTTGGGTGGTTTCTTTACTGTGATTTTAGCAGGCAGAGGTAGGAAATTCCTTGATGCATTAATTTGGGAGGAGTTGCTAATTGGTGGAATTCCAATTCTAGTTCTGTTTAATTTTATTTAGCTGAAATAGTTTTAGAAAGGGATCTTTCCCTCATAAGTTATCTGGTTTTCCCCAGTTAATATAGGAAAGGAAGGAAAAATGCTTGGATTTCTCCTTCATAAAAATCAATTTTAAATAAAATAGTTTCCCTCTCATCCTCTGAAATTGACCTCTTAGTTATTTTTCTAATAAAAGTATTATGACAAATCATGAATTCAAACATATTTTATTTCTTATTATTACACCAGAATGATCTCATCTTTGGCCAGCTTGTAACATCTCTTCTTTGTAACAGTTTGATATTTGATGGTCGACTTTGTTGGCTATAAAATCTTTAGTTTACATTTTCTTTTCTTAAGCATCTTATGTATTTTATTGGGTACTTCATCTTCTTATAAAATGGGCTGCCTCAAAGTCTAATGATAGCATGGTTTTTCTCCTTGTAAATTCTGTAAAGGAAATTTCTTGAGTAGACATCCAAGGAATTTTTTATTTTACTTTAAAGTACAATGATTCTTCTAGACTGTTATTCACCATGTAGTTTTAAATCTTTATTTTTAATTAGCTGAGTTATTAAATTATCATTTTTATTGTCTATTTGGTTCCCTTAATTTCACATTCTTCTTCAGAGTTCTATTTTTTCTTAGATCTTTATTTCTTTTATTTTTCTGATTTTCCTTTTTAAAAATCTCTTCATTTATACATTTAGATTTTTCCTTCTTTTACCTTCTGTTTTTCATAAGACATTTTTTTTGGTACTGGAGATCAAACTCAGGACCTTGTACTTGCGAGGCAAGACATTTATTTTTTATGTTGCTCCTAATTTAGTATTAATTTTTAAAATAACCTTCTTTTACTTTTAATTTTTCTTGAAATATTTTATCTAATGCTTCCTTGAACTCTATCAACCCATGAGGAAGCTGTTAAAAATGTAACAATTATTTCTTTAAGGTACAATATTTAAAACACGGCAACGAATTTTTAATTTTATTTATAATTACTTGGATATCTGTTATAACAATTTCTATGCATTTAAAATAGCTCAAAGGTAAAGAAAACCAAATTTATTATTTACACTAGAATCCTAGTTTTGAAAATATATCTATATAGCTTTTATTCTTAAAAAAGGCCTCCAAGATATTTTACTTTAAAAAGCTGACCTAATTTTCAAGAATTATCTCCCCTTTAGCTCTGGTTATTATAAATTTCAATGATCAATTTTTAATTACTGTAAATCAATGCTCACAAAAACACAAAGGATGGGTGATAGGCTTCTTATTTGAATTAAAGGAGTAATTCCCCTTTTACTTCCAGAGCAACTGACTAATGAGCACCCTTGTGAGAAAGGCTGAACCTGAGTAACTTCCTAGGAGAAAGTTACTGGAGTGTCATGGGACTTAAAGCTTGCTTCAAAGCTCTAGAAAAAGTTCTCTTTCAACCACTGGCAGACCTCTTCCCTAACTCAAGCTTTTTTGATAGTGGGGTCCTAGGTAAAACAAAAAAAAATTCCCCAATGAACTCTTTAAAATACACCATTCAAATTGGAAAGGAAAAAGGTAAGCTATTTTTAGATGCTATGACCTTATCAAGAAGAATCCTACTGGCAGAATTATTCTGGTGAGAAAAATTGAGAACATTTCCTCTAAAATCAAGAACTAGATGCTCTCACCATTCCTGTTGAATATACTTGAATTATTTCAGTACTTGAAATTTTAGCCACAACAATCATGCAAGAAAAAGAAATAAAAGGAATACAATTAGGAAAGGAAGAAGTCAAATTGTCCTTACTTACAGACAATATTATTCTATACTTTGAAGATCTTTAAAATAGACTCTAACTAGAGACATTTAGAGCTCATAAACATATTCAGCAAAGTAGTAAGATACAAAATCAACATTAAAAACCAGTAACTTTTCTATGCACCAGCCAAGCACTGAGAATGAAATCAAGAAAACAAGTCCATTCACAATAGCTTAAAAAAACACAAACCCTTAGAAATCAACCTAACCAAAGAGATGAGAAACTTCTACAGTGAAACTTACAGAACACTGAAGGAAAAAAACTGAAGATACTATAAGTTGGAAAGACCTCCTGTGATCATGGATCAGCAGACTTAATATTGTTTAAATGGCCATATTGTTGAAAGTGATGTAGTGATTCATGTAATACTCATCAAAATTCCAATGTCTTTCTTCACAGAACTAACAAAGACAATCCCAAGTAAACACAAAACACCCAAAATAGCCAAAACAATCATAAGCAGAAAAAGCAAGGCTGGAGGCATCAAATACCTGATTTCAAAACAAAAATAAAAACAAAAACAACATGATACTGGCACAAAAATGGAGACACATAGACCAGTGGAATAGAACAGAGGACACAGAAACAAACCCAAACAACTACAAGCATCTGATTCTTGACAAAGGGACTAAAAACATATATAGGAGAAAAAATAACCTCTTTAACCAATGGTGCTCTAAAAATTAGATGTCCATATTAAAAGATTGAAACCAGCTCCCTGTCTATCACGCTGTAAGAAAATCAATTCAAAATGGTGAAAAACCTAGGGATAAGATCTGAAACTTTGAAGGTGCTACAAGTAAACCCTGGAAAACATTTGATGCCATAGGTACAAGGGTAAGACTTTCTGAATAGGGCTCTAAGAGCACAGGAAATAAAAGCAAGAGTCAACAAATGGGATTACATCAAAGTAAAAACTTTCTGTACAGCAAGGGAAACAACCAGCAGAATGAAAAAGCAGATAGTATGGAAGAAAATCTTTGTCAGTTACTCTTCTGACAAAGGATTAATATCTGAAATACATGAAGAACTGGAAAAACTGAACACCAAAAAACCAAGACAAAGCAAAGCAAAATGAAACAAAACAAACCAAATAGCTTAATCATTAAATGGGCAAATGAATAGACATTTCTCTAAAGAAGAGCCATAAATGACCAATAAGTAAATGAAAAAATGTTTAGCATCTTTATACCCCAGTCACAATGGCTATCGTTAAGGACACAAAAAACAATAAATACTAGTGAGGACATGGAAGTGAATTGGGGTAGGGGAAGGAACCCTCTGACACTGCTGGTGGACATGTAAATTAGCAGACCCACTATGGAAATCAGTATGGAGATTTCTCCAACTGAAAATAGGAATTCCATTTGACCCTATATCATTCCTTGGTATACACCTGAAGGAATTAAATTCAGCATATTATAAGGATACCTGCATGCTCATGTTAATTGAGGGATAATTTATAATACTAACAATGTGGAACCAGCCTAGGTGCCCATCAGTGAATCAATGAACTATATATATATATAGTTTTCTATATATATATAATATATAAATATAAAAATATTTCATTATATATCACTGATCTGTATATAAATCTATAGATCAGTGATATATATATATATATCAAGAGAGAGAGAAAAGAGAGAGAAAGTATTATTCAGCTGTAGAGAACATTATGTCATTTGTTGAAAACTGGATGGATCACCATATTAAGTAATAAAAGACAGGGTCAGAATGACATACATTTTCCCTAATATGTGGAATATAGAAAAAAAGAAATGTCATTACAGTAGAAGAGAAACTTTTACTAGGCAGTAGAAAGGGAATAAAGAGAGGGGGGAAGATGTGTAAGGGAAGGTAATGGAGGGTAATATCAATATAGGTTAATATAAATAAGTGAAAATATTACATTAAAAATCCAATAGTTTAAGTTAAGAAGCATTAATAAAATATATTTAAAAAAAGAAAAAGAAGAACACTGATGGGTATGCTGGTACATGTATGGAAAATTCAACAAGATCCTGTCTCAAAAAATAACGGGGCTGGGGAATGTAGTGTAGTTCAATGGTGAAGCATTCTTGGGTTTGATTCCAAATGACACACAGACACACACAAAAAACTAGAAATAGTCAACAAGTTTAACAAAGTTGCTAGATACAGATGATTATGCAAAAATCAATTGTATTTTTGGACAATAGCAATGAACATAATCCAAAGTGAAAGTAAGAAAATAATTTTATTTAACAGCATAAGAATAATAGAATACATAGGAATAAATTTAAAAAGGAAGGTACAAAGTTGTATGCTGAAATTGCAACATATTGCTAGATGAAGTAAAAGCAAATCTAAATAAGTGGGGGAAAAAAAATCCCACATTCATCCATCAGCAGATTTCCTATTGTGAAGGCGATAATATTTCTCAAAATGTTCTACAGTCATTATGTTCACAGTCAGAATCTCAGCTATCTTTATTCCTAAAATATATAAGATGCTTCTAAAATTCATATGGGGCCCAGAATAATCAAGGCAATCTTGAAACAGATGAATAATGATAGAGGAACCACATTTACCCATTTCAAAACTTACTACAGAGCTGTAGTCATCAAGATAGCACAGTACTTACATGCAGATAGAAATAGATCAATAGGGTAGTGTTAAGAGTTCAGAAAATAAACCTTCATATTTATGGTTACTTGATTTCTGAAGAGGGTTAAGGCCATTCAGTGAGGAATGCAGAATGCTTTTAATCAACGGTTTGGTGGCAACTGGATATATATTGACACACAAAACTCAAACAAGATTGGACCCAATCTCATACCATATATAAAAGTCAATCAAAGACTTATAAATATCTTAGAAGAAAGTACAGAAATAAATCTTTATGCTCTTAGGATAGGTGATAGTTTCTTACATATGATCCTAAAAGCATAAGGAACAAAAGAAAGGATAGATAAATTGCAGATTAGCATAACTAACATTTTGGTGCTTCAGTGGATGCCATTCAGAAAGTTAAATGGTAATCTATGGAATGAGAGAAGAAAATTGTAAATTGTGTATTTGATAAGGGCCTTTTGTCTAGAATATGTCAAGAACTCTTATGAGTCAACAATAAAATGACAACTCAATTTCAAAGTGAGAGAAGGATCCGAATGAACAGTTCTATGAAGAAGATAATAACATGTGAGAAAAAGTGCTCAATATTAGTGGTTACAGGAAGGTGCAAACGAAGACCAGTATGAAATCTTTCATATACACTAGTATCACTATAGTTTTAAAGTCAGATAATAATACATGCAAATGGTTGGAAAGGAATTGTAGAACTTAGAACCATCCCATGGTGCTCCCTGGAATGGAAAATGTTAGCATTATTTTGGACAACAGTATGGCAGTTCTTCAAATGTTTAAACACAGACTTGCCATATGATCCAACAATTCCATTTCTGGGTGTACACCCAAGAGAAATGAAAACATATGTCTGTACTAAAAGTTGTACATGAATGCTTGTAGCAGCATTACTCATATTAGCTAAAAGTGGTAACACTCTACGTGTCCATCAGCTGGTGAATAGATACACAACATATGGTATATTCGTGCATTGGAATATTGTTTGGCAATAAAAAGGACTGAAGTACTGCTATATGTCACTACACGTTGAACCTAGAAAACATTATGCTAAGCAAAGAAACAAACAGAAAAAGACAATAGCCACAAAAGACTGCATGTTGATGAGTCCATTGATATGAAATGCCCACCACAGGTAAATCTATAAATATAGAATGTAGATTAATGGTTGTCTAGGGCTGGGGAGAGGAGAGCTGAGGTGTAAGAGGTAATGGCTGTGTGGTATGGGGTTTCTTTGAGGGTGATGAAGTATGCTACATTTTATTATGTTGATGAATGCACAGTTTGTGAGTATACTAAGAGCCATCAAATGTTATACTTTAAAAAAATAAATTTTATGGTATGTTAATTATATGAAATAAAATTATTTTTTTAAAAAAGTTAAGTAGCATGGAAAGCCAGACTACACTTTAAAAAACCATTATAAGTAGTTATCATCCTGCAAAGCTCATTTCCACTCAGACATGTTACATATTTCATTCTCTTTACTATATATTTAAGATAGCCTATTGCTCCTTCATGTACAAGCGAAATAAAATCCTAAAACATGACAACTGGAGCATTCAAATCGAAGAACATTTTGGTGAGCAGGAATGGATTAAGAAGCTACCTTCATTCTCACATTTTAACAGTGTAGTTTGATTCTGCTTATATTTCTGTTAAGCTTGGCAGTTTTATTCCTTTGTAGTTTTATCATGGTTAAGCATTTTTAAACTGGCATACTGTGTCTATTTCTCTTAAGTCTGTAAGTCCCACAGCATAAACATTTTTAAGTTAATATAGTGATTCTTTTACATCAGACTATTAAAGCTAAACTATAATTACTGCATTATAAACAATGTGTCATATAATTTTCTGTTCAAATTTCATACAGAGTGAGTCTACATAGCAAAAAGAGAAGTTTCTCAGGTAAAAGTAGTCATTTTTATAAAATGTATTCTTTTTTTAAAAAAATTTTTAATACTGTGGATTGAACCCAGTGCCTTCAAACTGAGCTGCAATTTTAACTCTTTTATTTTGAGGCAGGATGTTGGTAAGTCACTGAATTGCCCAAGCTGGGCTCAAATTTGCAATGTACAGGCATGTACCACCACACCAGCTTCAAATATATTCTTATCTTCACTCATTTTTCAATTTATTCCATAAACAGTGACTACTCATTTTCCATTTTTTTCTGTACTGCACACTGATATGTATTAAGAAGGTACTTATATGAGAACCACTCTGCTTAACTGAATTATAACCTTGTAAGAGAAAGGCATCAAGATTTATTATTCATTTATTAAGGGAAGCCATCACGCTTTGCATATGGCATTCACGTATGCTTTACATATGGTATTAAGTCCCCACAACCATTTATTATAGATTTTATTGCCAGTTAATAAAAGAAAACACAAGTTTAGGAAAGGCATGTACCTTGTTGAAGTAACAGAATAAAGATCTGAATATTTGACTCCCTCCACAACTACTTCCCTTTTTCCCGGTAGTGTGTTTATACCTTGCTCCTCCTGGGGTAGAGCACTTTCCCTTCGTGGCCTCCTCACAGTATCTTTCTGGGTCAAGCTGATTTCAGAAATGAGAGCACACTCTAGCCCTTACCTACAAACCTTTTCAGAAATGGAGCATTTGACTTACACAGCCCATTACCCCCACGGTGATTTTTTGTTGTTATTTTCAAAGAATTTCCTTAGAGTAGCACACTTATTCCATTGCAAAGCAATGGCAATGTTGTCCAAAGAGTGCTAATATTAGTAGCTGCCCTACATCTTTTAAACTCTCTTAACTGTGCTGTGAATGTAGGTTGTTGCCAACATTATTCCTTTTCTCACTTTTTGTACTTAGCCAAACAATTGTGATTATGAAATCTACATATTGATGAAAAATTTGTTTATACCTTAAATCTTTAAGAAAATACCAGAACAAGGATTCTGCAATGGTCTCACACTTCACACAACACCTCACAGTTTGCACAACATGCCTCACATAGTTTTGGGCTTGTCTCTCTTGTGATACTGTCACTGTCATGCAGTATATCCCACATTTATTGATTCTTTTCTTGTTGCTACTCACCAAAGAATAGAATAAACAATCGATAAAGCAATCAACTGATCATATGTGTGAGAACTAGGAAATAGGCAAAATAAAAAATTAAGTTTGAGCTTAAAGTATTTTTTTCTGTATAAACATTACAAGAAATGTGAAAAAAAAAAAAAGAGATTCTGAGTGGTAGTTTTAGAGTTTGAAGCCAATCTGTATTTTTACTCAGGTTTCATGGACTTTAATGTCCTACTCAAAGCATTAAGACTGTATAAATAATATGTATAGAATAAGAATTTTCTGTTTAAGCTTCAAGAAACTTAGCTTGAAGAAATCAGATATTTTGCTATAAGAGAAATTCATTTTTAGAAGATACTTAGACCATTGACATTATATCTTGGCCTTTTTATTTCAAAGTATGACTAGAGAAAAATATGTCCTCCATCTACAAAAGCAATCACAAACACAAAATCATACTGGAGAAATACTTTATTTTTCAAGTAATTATTTGTTTTAACAGCTCTACCATGTCTCACTTTGACAAAGGAAAATAATGCAGTGTGCAGATCTATAGCCCTAACTTGGAAAATTTATCCACACTCTAAAAGGTGAAGATATAAACACTTTTTTTTTCCCCAGAAGAATCACTATCTCTATTATTTGAGCTAAGAGATAGGTCAATCAGCTCTTAAAACCACTAAATGTTCTTCTTAAATGTAAGGGAAAGAATTCAAATGGTACTAATGGGTGGTTTATTTGAGAATAGTTCCTGAAAAGAAACTACTATTGAACACTAATGTCCAGTTCTCCAACGAGGCATTTGGAGAACTTTGCTTTGTTTTATAATGTATTTTTAGCAAGAGGTAATTTGGGTATTCTAGTCTTTGGGTAAGTCCTTGTGATTTGAGGACGTTCAGTATAGTTAGTGGACTATCTAATTTTTCCTTTTCTGTCTTGTTATTCTGTTTATTTGCTAGCAACAATCCCACTTCTAGAGAACATAGGTGCAGAAAGAGAGGTGGCAGTTAAACATATATCCTCACAATCTGCAAGAAATACAAGATTAAGAGAAAACTGGATTTTACGACAAGCTGTGTAATCCTTCATTATTTCAAAAAATTAAAAGTTAAATGTCAGTATATAAATTTCCTTTGTAAAATCTGCATCAATACCAATCATTTTCTAAATATAATCATGGTTACATTTTCCCCCAAGTGGTCATCATATAATGTCAAATTTCAGTCCTAGAAAGGGATTCTATTACTCTGTTCCAGCTCACGTGCTCTTGCCAAGATCTACCCTGAAGGTCACCAAAATCAGTCCCAGGTCTTCCTGCATCTTCCTCCTAAGGAATCTTCCTATCCCTTTTGCAGTTAGGCCTGTAGCCTTGACTCTACTTCTTCCTTGTTTTTTGGTAGAAAGATTTTGAGCTGTCCTTCATAGTCTCAGAGAGGACCGCACCGGATAAAACCTATCACCTACAAGCTTAACTACCCATTAACATACCCTTATTTATTGCCTTCAACCTCTATTATGCTGTACTCTGCTCCATGCATACTGGATCACTTCCCAAACAAATATCTGCATTTAAACTGTCTCAGAAACTGTTTTTATTTTTGTTTTTAAGAGAAAAAAACTAAAATTAAGGCAATAATCAAGAAATTCCTTTATTTCTCTGTTCATATTAAGTGGGTAGAAAAGGTAAATTTTATTGTAATAGTAGACAAATGGTAGACAAGAAGTAGACAAATAGTTGCCTGGGGCTGGATGTAGGAATAGGGATTAAGTGTAAATTTGTATGAATGATATTACTGGGAGTATAAAACATTTAAAAAAATGTTTTCTGGTGATGGTTTAATCACTCAATAAAACTGCTCACACTCATTAAATTATACTTAAAATGAATCATTAGTAATGTTGTTATTAACTTATTTTTTATTAGTGCATGTTTGTAATACAGAAGAGTGATGTTTATTTTGGGGAATTGGTACATGTATATAACATATCTTGATGACTTTCAATCCTTTTAACATCCCTTCTTTTAACTTTCAATTCCTTTTAACATCCTCCTGATCCCTTTACACATCTTTTTGAATCCAATCTTCTTGTTTCCTATACTCTCTCCTTTAGTTTATTTGCATTTTTCTGTGAACTAATGATCTTGCTTTAAGTCACTTAAAATCAAAGAACACAAAAATTGGAAAAGCACCAACTAAAATCTCAATGTATTTATGATATTATAATTATATCTTATTTAGTGCTTTCATGTTAAGTGACTTATCTAAATTATCTCATTTACTTTCACAGTGGACCCAAAGGGGAGCATTATTATTTTCTCCTTCTTATACATAGGGACATGGAGCTGGAGGGCAAGTGATTTGTTACAGGTCTTGTAACTCACTGGAAGGCTGAGTAGAGGTTCACCTTCAGTGGGCTAATGGGGAAGCACATGGTTCTAACTTCTATCTCCTACTGCTTCTGGTGGTAACTGGGATTTATGTCTCCTCTCACCACACCAGCATGACCAGATAGACTTCCATACCTCACTGTTGAGTTTGTTTATCTGCTGCTTGGTCTCCTCTGCTTTGATGAAGAGAACAGCAGTTCCAATCTCTGGATCTGAAAAGTGACACACACAGAATAAGCTGTTTAGGAATAAACTTTATAGTTGAGAACCAGGGCAATTGAAATATGAAAGGAAGCTTGGGCTATCACCTTTTACCTTTCATAATGTCTATGCATTGTAGTTCTGTCTTCCTAGGATCAGACAAGCTTCACGTATTTTTCTGGATGATGCTGATATACTCTTTGGAACCAGGCACACATCATGATGGTGACTCTGATTGGATTAGCCATGGCAAGTCTCCCATTCCCCTGAATACAATCACTACCATGTACTAAGATCACATATTTTTTTCCCCTCTGACCATTCTCTAAAATTGCTAAGACAGTCAGTACCCATGCCACAGAAAAAGGATGTTCTTTTCTTTTTCTCTTTCCTTTCTAAACATCAGTTCCTGTACCCATCAGAACATTTTCTCTAAATCTATTTCATCTACTGCATGTTTCCTGTTTCCTCCTGTGTCACTCTAAAAGGTAATTTCTCCCATTTCCTAGTTTTCTCTTCTCTACTTTTTTTCTCTACCTTATTCTCCCAAGTGCATTTATTTCTGTCCAGGACAAAAAGTGCTGATGAATCAGTGTTAGCTGGAGTGGAAAAGATTTGATAGAATCAATTTCTCTCTTTTTTTCGTCTCTAATCATACTAATCCTCATCAATTTTGAGTAGCAAACTTACTGGGGGTGGGACAGTCACTCAGAACAGTCCAAAGCAGAGTAATAAAATCTTGTGTTGCAGAGGTATTTTGCAGAGATAATCCATTCATTCAACAAATCATTGCAGGTTATATACAATAGGCCAACATTTCTTTATAGGAGACATCAATAAATACAGAAAATATAATTGACCCTTATAGATCTTAGAATCTGGCAAGGAACAAGGATACTTAAATGTACCTGTGCAATAAGTTTGCATTTCAAACTCAAAGCAATAGGAAAGCCTTTAAGGGTTTTAAGCATAGCAGTAGAGTATATCAAATATATTTGTTTTTTGAAAACATTCACCATGCATGGAATACAGCATAAGACCAGAAAAGAGACTTTGGTAGCAACGGAAGTTAAAAATGGAATGGATGTGGTTAAGAAAAGAGTGGCGGCAGTAAGGACAGAAACTTGGCAGTTTGGAGAACTGAGATATTTAGGAGACAGAATAAAGAACTGTTGTTGCTTGAATGGATGGGTATAGGATAGGATGGGATAGGGGAAAGGAGGAAGTTAAGAGGGTTGTGGAATTAGAAATCCATGTACGGATATGGTGAGGTTCTGTGCATTGTTTTCAGGTGAGCTAAAAAGAAAAACTTGCTGTTGAGAGCCCCCACTGGCTTTCCATGCAAATATACCAGTTTGACTATGACAGGATTTCTTTGACTTTTTCCCTAAGCACAGTAATATCAATATTCAATTGAATTAATGAACCAAGATTGCATCCCTTCTCCTCTTCTACCCTTTTCCCCTTTCTAGGCTCCAAGAAATCTCTCAAGGACACTTCAGTTTCCTGAAGGTGACAGGTGATAGAAAGATTATTGACTGAGATGAAATACTGGTGTGCTATCAAACAGACCCCCTTCCCCCTGGTTCAGATTGTAAATTCAAATGTCTTTCTTCAGCTTGGTTTTTTTCATATTGTGATTTGCTAATTAGCACAGGATCTTTACACAAGGATCCCAAAATTTGGTAGATGGCAAAAGAAAGTGAGCAGAGAATTTCTGGTTTTGTATTGGGTAGCTTGCTGGTAATTGTTTTGTGTTAGCTATGCTTATTTAATACTTGTTCATTATTCTCTCTTTTTTTTTTTTGGTAGTGGGGATAGAACTCGGGACCTTGTGCTTGCAAGGCAGGTGGCGAAACCACTGAGCTAAATCCCCAGCCCCATTATTCTCTTTTTATCAAATATAAATGTGTCTTCTTTAAAGTTTGTCAATTCTGGCCTTAATCATGTTGACAGATTCCTTTTTTATAGGCCATAAAATCAAGATTGAGTGGGAGAGAGAGAGGGTCCTGGGCTTGGATTTGGGGATTCTACATTAGTTTGTTATCATTAGGGATAATGTTTCATGTAGTTCTCTATCACTGTCAACATGCTAACGTCATTCTGAAGTTGTTTATCCTTGGACAAACTGCAAGCTCATGACCTCTCACCAAATAAATTGATTAGATATAGTTATTGTTCCTACAGGGCACAATCAATGAGGCATTTCCTTTAGATAATAATTTTGAGAATTAGTCTTAATTTAAAATAGGAAATCATGGGCACTATCTGATGAATAGATGTAATTTGAGACTCCTGCTATAATATTTATCTTGTTTGCTAAATGGGAAGGCACATAGCCTGGACAGAGGAACAAATAATTTCTTAATAATTTGGAAGTGGCACAGACCCAAGTCAAATTATTCAACAGCATTGGTAGAGTTCTATTACTGGAAGAAAATTCCAAGAACAATGAAGTGAAAAAGAATCTGCCAAAATTAATATTGCAAGTTCAAAAGAAATATCACATCAAGATAGAAGACTAAAAAACTTACCTCCAAGGGGAGGGGAAACTCTAGGTTCTGGCCTCATTCGTTCAGAGCCAAAATCAAAAGTCTGACTTTCTTCACTGCTATTTCCATCCTCAATTCCATCAACAATTCTATTTAAAAGAAAGGCGATCAGTTGGTTGTGCACTTATATTCATAAGTTCTTGTTATCTCTAGAAGACTTTAAAATATTTCTACTCAATTTCTAATACTTATATTAAATTTTATTACTAATAAAATAAATTCCCTTTTAAAAACTAATTCTTCAAAACTCAAAGTCCATTTTATAATTACGGCACATCTTAATTTACACTAACAACATTTCAGGCACTCGATAGTCACTTAAGCCAAATGGTTACCATATAGGATAGCACAGTTCTACTAAAAAAATACAAAATAAAGTCAACTGTAAGTTACCACTATTGTCAACATTTTGGCATATATCCTCAAAATCTTTCTGTGTGTAAAGAAAAATATACTTTTTATAAATAAATGCAGGCTCATATTATATATAATACTTTCTTTGGATATCTGCTATATTCTCCCTGTATTTAAATAGTATTTTTAATTTTACTGAAAATTTAAGAACCAGAAGAATTACACACTGTTTTCAATTTAACCATTTCCAATTGAATCTCTGAATATTTAATATTCACTTACTTTTCAATAAATCTGCTTTGCTTACTTTGTTCCTAAATATTCTCTCTTAATGGATAATTTGTGTTCTTCAAGTGAATCATTATATTGGAAATATCACTTGATTTATGAGTAGAAAAACAAATTTGGGTCTAGCTTTCAGTATTTAATATCTATGACATATTAGTTTATAACATAGAGATAATTCTAAATTTCCTTTAGAAATTTCTAAAAATTAGAATTTAGAATTTCTAAATTTTTAAGTAAAACTGGTGCCTATTGAAGAGACAAGGAGTAAAACTAAGCTTCAACTTTTCAAAATAACGAGGCAAATAGAATAGAAAGTAAAACTCAGGTCCTCATTTATTTCATAATTTCAGCTTGTTGCTCTCTAAAACTTTTGGTAAGATGAGGCATTAAGAGAATAACATTGATGGACTTTATTCTATCTCTTTTACTTTCATTATAAGTTTAAATTATAAAATCACAATGTAGAAAAGTACAGTTAATAAGTAGAGCTAAAGGGAGGAGGAAAGGAATGAATCCTTTTGAAAATATTGTTAAAAACTATTTGTTCTCATACCATTCACACATCTGCCCAAATACTCAAAATGTTGCATACAAAATGCAGGAAAGCCAAAGAATTCAGGCTGTGAACTTGTGTAGTTGAAAGACCCCCCAAAGGCTGTGTAATTTACCAGCCATTTACTAGTCTAGTTATTAAAGCCACTTTCACCTGAGGAGTTAGATTATGGAAACTCTTACCTCGGACTGAGGTCTGGGGGACCAGAACTATTCAAAATGGAAAGTTGCAATTTCAAGTTCTTCTCTTTTCTTTTGTTGTGATTAGGAGGGTCAGTCTCCTGCTTGGTTTTGGGGGAGTTTGAACTGGAGACTCTGATAGGTGAGTGAAATGGCACTGTTCCTGAAGCCAGCTGCTTTAAGCTTAAGCCTAGGTAGGTTTTATTATTTCCAACCTTCTTGCTGCGTGAGGAGGTGGATCTTCTTGTGTAGATGGGAGAGAGTGAAGCTGTTTCCTCTTCTTCCCCCTCCTCCTCTTCCTCGTCTTCTACAATGGATGGGAGTCTCTTGTTGATGCTGCCATTTCCCTTGGGCTCTGACTAAATCAGAGGATAAGAAAGATTAGTATAGATTGCAATTCTTCTGAAGAGGTACATCATTTATGCTGGAGGTCCCATGGAACAAAGTCAAATTCCTTAGAGAATATCATTGAAACTGAAGGCTTCACAGGTTTTGCTATTACTTTTTCAGGTGATGAAATGTCTCTCACTTCTGATCTGAAGGTTCACTCTCTCTATCTTCCTTATTTTAGCCCCCAACCTTTCACTCTATCTTTCAAACTGTCCCAGTGGGGAAGCTGTGCGAAAGGTACATTTTAGAAGGTTTGCATATAGATTTTAGTCAGCTAGTCACACGTAATATATGATGGTATGTTCTTAAGAATAAAGAAATTTTCAATTCCAAGGGAGGGTTTTGGGCTTTGGTCTTTAAAATTCCAGTATCTTTAGTGGAACTTTATAAAATAGAAGTCATCCAGCAAAATCATATTACCCTTTAAGAGTAAAAGTCTTTTCTATTTTGGATCACATTGGTGGAGAAAAATATGAAGCATTCTCAGCTACTCTGGTCCTTACTCTCCTTGTTCTCACAAGTCTCTAACAGGAAATAGAGCAAACTACCTGGTCTGCTCCCCTGAATAGCCTTGGGAAAGGAAGAAAAAAACAAGCTTTGCCAAAACCCATTCTAGGAACCACTGGAACAAGGTCATTCAATATTGTAAGCTAAGGAGAAAGAAAGAAGATGGGAAAAGACAGTTGAAGTGCTGATGGAGAAGCAGGGAAAAGAAGGTAGCAAAAACTGACTTAGTGCTCTGAACAAATTCACTGTAATGATCTTTCTTGCTTTGCTTCAGACTTGGCTTCTCTGGGGATGATCAGATGTCAATTCACTGAGAAAGGCTGATTCATTTTTCTGTGCCTCAGTGTTTTAAAGATATAATCACCTATACCTGCTTATTAATAATTTATAATACAAATGAGATTAAATCTGAAAATTCCTAAGATTATTATTTTTAAATCTCTTCAGTTGTCATGGTTATGACTTCAATGAGCAGCTGGTTCATTGGTGTATTTCCATTTTGCTATAATAGTTGTAATGATGGATATAGCAAAAAATTATATTTACTCATAGGCAATATTTCATTCAATTTAGGCTATAGCTGATAAGTGAAATGAATAGTTTACTCATAAATTTTTTGTATATATTTTAATGGCCCAAAATTTCTGAATCAAGTGGTGTTCCTAGATTCTTCAGCTAGATAATGATTGTTTTAATTAGTGGTGAAGCCGTAAGTTCTTTATTGAGATAGCTTGGTGTTGCTTTTATTTGTTTGTTTTGTCCCCCCCATGTGAGAGTTAACTGATTGTGTCAACTTGAGTAAGAAATGCCCAACTGAATTGGATCAGCATAGTTCTAGGTGTGGCTGAAGACAGAAGATCCACCCAGGGTGTAAGTGGCACCAACCAATAGGCTTGTCATCTGAATGTTGTACAGGGGAAATGAGGAAGGAAAGCTCACTTCTGTGATGCTTCAGTCTTCACCTTCACCTTGAACATCATCTCCTGGCTTCCAGCACAGACTCTTCAGCCTCCAGTACAGACCTTTCAGCCTTCTATTACAGACCCTTCAGCCTCCTGATATGGACTTGCACGGGACACTACAGTGAGCTCCAGGCCTTTGGCTGAATTTTTTGGATCTCCAGTACATAGACAGGCCTTTTGTACTTTTCCACACCTGACTCTGCAGCCATTGTAGGCCTATCTTGTAAATTCTTATATATTTGTATACCTTGCATTAAATCTGTTTCTCTAGTAAGCACTGACTGATACATCCTGGCATTTAAAACTGTATTTTAATAGAAATTGGACCCACATAGAATTTCAGGGGAACATTTGTATAATAGGTCCATGGAATAGAAAAATTAGCTAAGTTAGGTAAAGACACAACAGGGCAAACTTACCAAAGAAATGAAAAACAATGAATACATGTTCTACTTAGATTTCTGTCCATGTTTACATTGACATTTTAATAATTTTATTTTATTTTAATTTAATTTTTTTTTGGTTCCAGGGATCGGACTCAGGACCTTGCACTTGCGAGACAGGTGGCAGCACCACTGAGCTAAATCCTCACCCCAATCATTTTATTTTTTAAAGTAGTCTCCATTGGCTCTCATAGAATCCTTCAACTAATAACCTATCCAATGTTTGTACTTCTACAAGATTAAGTTTCGTACTTCCATTTTGTCAAGGAGATTTGGTGCCTTGGACAAGTTGCTTAGAAACTGACTCTCATAATCAAGGCAACAGACATGACTTATACAAAGAATTAAATGTCCCACCTACTATTACTGCATACAGGACCTATTTTATTGTATGATTGGACATCCAGCCCATAATTCTTTCTATGCAGGAGTGCCAGTTACTTTTTTCAGGCCATTTGTAGAGAAAAACCTACCTCCCTTGTGTAAATGGATTCATCTGTTGTACATTGCCATAAAATTCAGCGATAGATTTCTTCCTTGTCTTCTGATTTATCTCTTCATTTTGCCCCTGGAAAATGCTTTTTTGAAGGCAATGTGGTTTTTATAGGTAGAGGAATCTCATATCTGGCTCATAATATTTTGTTAGGGTAGCCACTTCAAACTCACATATGTCTAGTCTAACCTTTCTTGACTAGAGAAACAGCAGAACAAAATCTTGTGGTTGAATTCATGGACTTTCAGTTACACAATCCTAGAAATCTGTACTAGCTGTAAGTGACATATTTGATAACCTCTTAGGCACTATAATTATTAAAAGTTCTGGTTTTCTTTCCTATTCATTAAGAATGGTGTGCGGAAATATTAGCTGCTAGGTAATGGAAATTAAGCACTTAATGAAGGACCCTTGTTAGCAAGACAGACTCCATATTGCTGCTTGACCCACCTGCCTGCCCTTTAGATGAACTCAGAAGGAGGAAGCTTAGAAACCTCCTCCCCTGACTCTCTAAGGGGAATAATACTAGAAATAACAATCAACTATTGTTTTACAAATGTTCTAACAGCAGGACGTTCCGCTTCTGTACCTTTTGCTTGCTTTGCTAGTTCTATCCCATAGAGGGGCCTAGAAACTGTCGCCCTCAAAGGTGTATAAAACATGTTTGTCAACCCCCAGTTGAGGCTGGAGTCCTATGCTCAGCTCGGGTCCCGGCTGGAAATAAACTCCTGTGTGGATTTAATATCGGTCTCTGGTTGGTTCTCTCTCACTGGGTGCAACACTTAGCAATCAATATACAAAGAGCATATTGAATAAGCACTTGTTTATGCAATGATGATGATCAAGAAAAAGTTGGAAACAACAGTTATATCAGGGGAGATGATGGTTGCCTCTTTTCATGCGATATTTCCTTCTTTTTTAGTAGAATTATTAGTAATGTACTCTGCCAAAAATCACATTTCTCCCTTTGCCACTTGCTTAGGCCATGAGGCTAAGTTCTGGGACATAATTTAAGAAACTTTTAGAAAGGCTACTAGAAACATGGGATATTCTATCTCACCTTTTCATATTTCTTTGACTTGTAGTCTGGAATATGGGTAAATGGATGGCTATCCAACAACTACCTAGGAAAGTGAGGAGATCTTGAAGAAGGAAACCATATATTGAGGGTGATGAAGCAGAAAGAAGAAACTCAGGGATCCTATTGACACACCAAAGTTGTTTATTTGTTTTCTGGACTTGTTAGTAGAGAGAAATAAACATCTATTGTTTTGAAGTCCTTGTTATTGTAGTGATTTTAACAATAAAAGTGACCTCAGCCTAAATTATACAGAACATGTTTTTGAAAGTTAAAATTGTTGTGTTATTGGGAGGGCTTTTCATCTTTGTAGTTTCATGAAAGGGTGAGAAAAAAAGGCCAAATTTCACTTCATAAGCAAAGGAATATAAAAGGTTTGGGGAAAAGTCAGCACTGCTATGAGGAAAAGCTATTTGGGGAGAAGAAGTGAAACATAAAGATCATTTTGCTTTTCGATGAAGAGGGATTTTGTGGAGGTGAAACACAGCTAGTTCCAGAGAAAAACTTGCTGGAAAACACAGAGATATTCTAGGAGGTTTAAAGAATTTTCTCAATGTAATATTAAAAGTAAACACTATTTCCCCCTTCTCCTTTCAGTAAATTATCTTCATAATTTGTAATTTGATCTGTTTGTGTCCTCTGTGTGAAAGTTGTTGAGTTCTGCTTGAAAGAGGAGAACATTGAAGCAGAACTCAATATGCAACATGAAAAGGAGTTGTTCTTAGGCTTCCCTGTTATAAGATTATTATTAATAAAAGTCTAGCTAATAAATCTGACAAATCACTGTTTCAAAAGTATTCTATAAAAGTGGAGGGTACTTCAAAGTTGGGACTGTCATAAGAGTTAAACTACTTTCAGAACATCTCTATACCATATTTTTAGACATTATAGTTACTTGTGAAAAACTGGATTGCTATGTTTTGATCTAAAATGTTCTCCTCCCAAAGTCTCATGTGTTCAGAGCCGGGACTTTTGGAAGGTGATTGGATCATGGTGGTTCTATATTCATTAGTGGATTAATCCATTGATGAGTTTATAGTTGAATGTGCTATTAGGAAGTGGGGCCTAGTTGGAAGTGGTGGGTCATTAGAGGTTGCCTTTGGAGAGTCTATCTATCTATCTATCTATCTATCATCTATCGATCTATCAAAATCTTTTCTCTCTCTCTGTTTCCAGACACCGTGATGTGGGCAGCTTTCCTCTGCCATGCCCCTTTGCTATAAGGTTTCTGCCTTAAAGGAGGCTAACTATGGATTGAAACCTCAGAAACTGTAAGCCAAATAAACTTCTTTAAGTTAAAGGTATCAGGTATTTTGATCCAGCAACTCAAAGCTGACAAATGTTTACAAGAAAAATCTGGCTATCACTTTTTTTTTTTTTTTTTTGGTACCGGGGATTGAACTTGGGTCCTTGCGCTTGCAGGGCAGGCAGTGAAACCACTGAGCTAAATCCCCGGCCCATCACTTTTAAACAAAATGAAAGTATTTACAAAATCAATACCTCAGGACTTGACTGCTCTTGCCAGGTTCTGGTAACATACACAATATAAGAACAACTGTGAAATACTTTCAATAGAGATATGGATTTAAATACTTCTTTATACACCAACTCATGAAAGTCAGTTACCATATCTCTTATTGGGAAGTAAATTAGGAAAAGTAAAAAGTCCCTAAAATCCTGAAGGGGAAGACGAGTTTATTGGAAATCCTCCAGATTTTAGATAAATAATTCTCTTTTTTAAAAAATCCATACCTGTGAGACTGTAGATTTGCTTGATAATCTTGATATCACCTAAAAGAAAAAACAGAAGTTTTAGCAATCATGTAAGTCTTTCTTGGTGACTTGGGACTGAATTAAAAGCAGGACACAGTACAAAGAGAAAAATTTTCAGGGAATATATGTTTGTGGAGGGCTATGCATCTACTTATGTAAGCTAAAGAAAAGAAAATACCTTCAGAAAGTTCTTGAAAACATCACCTCCGTTCTACCCTCTAGAACTTCTACTGGTCAGTGTGTGTAATGAAAAAAGAAGCACCAAGTTGAATGTCTACTACAAGACACTACACTCAGGGAATAATCATTACAATAGTGAACATTTTGGGTATATTTTCCATTTGATGCTTCATTCTCTCTCCTTTCGGTTTTTTTCTTCCTATTCCTCATTCCCACTTTTATGTTCTCTTGTCTTCCCTGATATTTTTTCCTTTAAGCTGTGTGAAAATTTATGTCTATGAAATCTTATTTAATCTCATTACTTTTTATTTATCCATCTTCTCTTCTTGCTTGAGTACTAGTGGGGGATGATATCTCCTTCGTGTCCCATTTCTTTTACTCATTATGATACTCTGGTGCACTAGGTTAAGTTTACTAGGGCTTGTGTATTTCTGTTTAATTGGATCTAAGATCCCATCAGTGGCAAAGCAGAAAAAAGTACTGCTAATCAACTGTGATATGCCATCAATTGCAAGACAATTTTCAGTTTTAGAGATGCTAAAATGTGGGGGGAAAAGTATATCTTAAAATCACTTAAACTTGGATCTCAGAATATATCTTATATAGCTTTAATATTGTGGTACTGTATTTACTGTATTAAATACATGCACTTTCCATGAACTACAAAGGAACTCTGAAAATCATGACATGTCCTAAAAACATACTTCTAGTATCATCCACAGACTTCCACATAAAACATACTTCTAGTATCATTTTGGCCTAATTATATTTCTTTCATTTTAATGTGGCATTACAAGCCATAAATTAACATAATTCTATTAAAACATAAAAACATGCATTTGAAAATGATCTGCCTAATAAACCATACATACATGGTAATTCTGTCAACCTCTCCTCAGTTTTTTCCTAGATGATTTGGGAAATAGATCTGTTATTATTTATACAAATAAGAGAGTCATTATTTCTGTGCAAATACATGTTTCATCAATGTTTAATTTTATCAAAGCAGTCAACCCATTCTACATCTGCTTAGTTGCCTAAATATGCATGAATCAGAAACATTTGAGACATGTTTTGTAATAATTTCCTAAACAGTGACAAATAAAACAGCTGAATAATTAAAAATGTGAAAAATGAAACAAAATTATGATGCTCTTGTTACTAACTGGTAGACATGAAAATGTGCTTAAAAATCTTTCAGTTACAGCTTCAATTAGAGAAACAACATCACAGTGAAATTCAGAGACCCTGAATACCTCCCAATTAGAGATGTCCTTAGAATGATGAAAGAGAGAGACAGTAGCCATATCACCTTCTGATCTGGCAGGGGTCCCAGCTTCCTCGCTTACTACTTCTATAAATTCTATCAAGCCGCCTAGTTCCAAGTTGTTTGCCACATCAGTGGTTTTCAAACATATATATCTGCACACGAATCACTTAATGATCTTTTTTTTTTTTGGTATCGGGGATCGAACTCGGGTCCTTGCGCATTGCGCAGCAGACGGTGAAACCGCTGAGCTAAATCCCCAGCCCCTAGTGATCTTGTTAAAGTGTAGGTTCTGATGCAGGAGGTCTGGAATGGACCTGAGTCTGAGTTTCTAATACTGCCGGTCACAGAGCAAACTTTGAAGAGCAAGATCACATAACTAACATCTATCTAGTCAATATCATCCTATCACCTACCAATTGTTATGATGTGACAAGCACCCTGATAAATGTTTCCTAGGTATTATGTCCATTATTTTTTTTTTTTTTTTTTTTTTAGCAGGGATTGAACTCAGGACCTTGTGCTTGCAAGGCAGGAGCGGAGTCACTAAGCTAAATCCCCGGCCCTAAGTCCATTTATCTTGCTTGCAGTCCTATAAGTTATTTTTAATCTCCAGTTTGCTGAAGAGAAAACAAAGTCCTAGACTGACTTAAGTGTCTTTGCTCAAGGTTGAGAGGTAGGAAAATGAACACAGGTTGACTCTTTTGAGGACAAAATGTAATAATATTTTAAAAAATGACTGGCATGGACTATATTTTTATTCCTCTTGGTTTTTATTTTTTGCCTTTGATTGCCTCAGGCAATCCAATATCATCTTTTACCAAGCTCACTGATACGTAAGAGTCAAGTAGAATCAAGTAAACTTTATATGCATATATATATAATGCATAAAATATAATAAACTTAATATATATGATTAGTAATTTATAGAATATACACTATAAGTAAATAATTTTATTTTTATGTAGTATTAATTAGGTATGCTTAAAGAGAGTACCATAATATATTCATTCTGATAAGTAACACTTCCATTGGTGCAGATTCTGTGAAATGCAGGGAATATTTGTTAAATAGAAACCTAGGATTTTAAAGCTAAATGTGATTGAAGAGTGCTTGCCACAATGGTATACACACCTAGCAGATAAAAAAAATGTTGTGAGACGCTTTCTTTAAAAAATGAGATTCCAGTGTGTTAATTCTATTGAGTCTCTTTCAATTGGTTCTTAAGGTCAGAGTTTAAAGCAGAGAGTTAGTTCAGCTCCCCAACTTTTGAGATGTAGAAACTTTAGGATGACGAGATGATTTGATCACTTCAACCTCTACCAGAAACCTTGCATCTTCACTTCTAGTGCTCCTCACACAAAACCATGTTTTTCTCAGGCACTTCCTCTAATAGGTAGTGCTGTTACTTGGGCTGAAAGATTGTCACAGAGTGTATCCAGATGACCCCAAAAGCCTCATGCACTCATAGGTGGGCTTATCTGAGGTGACTGGATCTAGGGTGTTAGATACTAGGATTAAAGGTGTGTAATAACCAAAACGTTTTAGCATAGTTCTGGGTATGGATAATGGAAGCCCCACCTGGGGTGAGGGTGGCACCAATTAATAGGCTTATAGCCTGGATGGAATAGTATAAATAGATAGGGAAAGCAGGCTTACTTCTACTGCTTGCTGCTTCCTTGCCTTCTGCCTGCCCTGAACTGTTTCTCCTTTGTGATGCTGCTCTGTCATGGTGTCTTGTGTTGGAACCAGCTGATTATGGACTGAAACCTCTACAAATTGTGAGCTCAAATAAACTTTTCCTCCTTTAACTTGTGGGTGTTGGGTATTTTGTATTAGCAATGAGAAAAGTGACTAAGACAAAGATGAAATGCTTGCTCTGTTATAGAATTTAATCTGATACAGGGTTTGATAATTTCCATAAAGCAGACTCGTAAAATCCCATGAACACTGGATTACTCAAACACTGCTTTACACTTTTCAGGGTCATGAATCTTTCTGGAAATATGATGCATTATAGACATTCTCTTTCCAGGGGGAAAGGCAAATAATTCATGGGTACAACCTATGGATGGTAAATATCAATTAACACCATTTTGTTTTTCAAGAGAATTGAAAAATTTTGAAAGTTTTGAGAGCAGTCTTACCCAATTTTGAGTCCCTCCTACATGAGATTTTTACACATTTTAGACAAAAGAAAGAATTTCTGATTACAATGGGATTTTTTTTTAAAATTTTGAGTTATGGAAGTTGAGAAAATGTAGAGCAAGTAATGAGGAATGGTAATTATTGCAGCAATCTTGAGAGATACAAAGAGAGTTAAAGAAGAGTCAGCGTATTCAGAACTTAGAATTTTGCCTTTCAATCTGTCAGGTTAGGAGAAGAGAGGTATGCACAAAAAGATATCTTGGCACAAGGTTATCACAAAGGAAGGTTAGGCTTTGTAACCTTATATAGTGGGAAAGAAATGCACCCTCAGCATAGTGAGTTGGTTTAAGATGGTTTCATATAGGAGTCAAGCCACGATGGCTGCATAGAATTACCTTTCCCATGGCTCTGTGAAACAGAAGAATCAGGGCAGCAAAGGAGAAAGTATATTTCAAAGAGAGTGAAAGAGGAAGAACTCTGGGAATCAGCAAAGAACTGACAGGATCACTAAGCAGCACAGAGAACAGGAAAGGTTACTTAAGAGAAAAGCACAAAACATTTTATAACTTCAACCAGGCCTCCTGGACCAGGCTCTGGGAAACTGATGCTGCTTAAGGCATAATGAAAGTGGAGAGGTACAAATAACCCCAATAACAGCAGGCCAGCAGCCTGAACTGTAGGAGAAACTTAAGGTACTTACAAGTTTTGAATCCAATTCAGAGATTTGGTCTTAAAGTGACTTCTCTGCTCCAAAGAAGATATTCACTCTGGACCTCCTCCAAACCCTAGAGCTCAAATCTTCACAAGAGTCACAGGTAGATGCCATCTTGGCTTAAGGGCTGGCAAAAGAGCACTGGACCCTGGCAGAGGTCTTGGGTGGTTGAAAGCCTCTCTGAGTGAAAGACAGGGAGCCCCCTTGGTGTACTACCACTTTAGGACCAGTAACTGCCAGGGCCACAAGTCTGAGACCCACCTGTGCTCACTCAAATCATTGGAATTGAGGAGGATCTTCCTCCTCAGGGCACAATTTTGGGACTGTAAGATCTTGGATTCACCTGTGCCTGTGCATCCCGACTGGGAAAAGTCCGGGTCCAGCCTAAGGGTTTCTGGCCCCCAAAAGTGGCTTTGATCCCTCACAACAATCTCTCCATCCCACACCCTCAAAATGGTGGATCCTGTTGCAGGGTCCCAGTTCTATTCATGCCTGTGCACTGGGAAGTGGGAGAACACCTTCATGAGTCCAACGGCTCCAGGAACACACTTTCAAAGAACCCCCTACATCAGTGCTCCCCAGCATGACCTAGGAGACATACCCTTCCTGCCTCACAGCCTTGGGATGATACACACTGCTGCAGGCTCTCTGTTTCACCTGTGGGAGCTGGGACAAGCTCCACCTGAGCCCTCAAGCTGTAGGAATGCAGTAATGAGTAGTTATGGCCTGTGCCACCCCTACTGCCCCACACTGGACTTGACTGGTGGAATCTAGGCAAGGTCTACTAACCATGCCACAGCTTTGGGACTGAAGCTACTGATGCAAAGGACCTGGGTATCACTTATCACTTGAGGACCAATGGAAAGGCACATCAGTGTCCTTCAGCTCAATTCCCGAAGCCTCCTCTCCACTAAAGCTTTCCATGACAGGAGATAGGAGCACTTCCACAATGCTCTGAAGCCTCCAGGATAGCAGATACCAAACCCACAAGCCTTGGCACCACTCATGCTCCTCCTGTATCACCTCATGTCCTCTCCTTCAAAGGAATGCAGATACCAGCACTCATAGCCTAAATGTTACCTGCACAGGCCCCCATATGACCTAGGGATATTTCCTCCATAGCCCATGGCATTTAGATCACAGCTACTGGTGCCAAAAGCTCTGGTACTATTTGTAATTGTTGCTTGGAACTTGAAGATATAATTTGAGCCTCATAGCTCTAAGAAAGCAAATAACAGTCCTGCAAGCCTCAGTATCAATTGCAGGGAGTTGTGGGACCTAGGAAAGGTCCTCGCTCCTTTAAATTGTCCACTTTCACTGATGCTACAGATGTTAGCACACCTGTGCTTATCAGGCAGGACCTGGAAAAAAACCCTGTTCTAACCAGTGGATATAGAATTGTGGCTGTTGGTGGCACAGGGTCAAGTATCTTTCACGTTCATCCTTGTTGCTCCAGAGAATATCTCCTTCACATCCTGTGACTCAAGAATCATGGCTGTTGGTGCCACAACTATTGGCATCACTTATGCTTCCCCTAAGGACTGGCAGACTGTCCACCACCACACCCTACATGACAATACTGCAGCAGGTGCTGTCACAAGCCTCAGTGTCTTTAGGGTTCAACTCTGGATCTTCAAGCAGATACTGTAGAAAGCCCATGCCCACTGCAAAATCATATAATTTACTTTCATGAACTATAGTTTACATCACTGAGGCACCCACACATACTGCTGACATCAACAAAGATGAAGAAATCATAGACTTTTTTTTCTTGATCACCCCCAGCCAAGCCCAAAGCATCTACCCAACTGATATCTCACATCTCATGAAATGAAAAATATTTTCCTACAAAAGCTACTTTATGAAATTGGATGGGATGAATTTATAGTGATGAATTTCCACATCAGTAAAAGAGAGCAACCTTAAATAAACAACCGAATGTTGAACTGCTATCTACTAGAAACAGAAGAGCAACTTAAAACTAAAGCATGTACAAAGGAGGAAATTATAAAGATCAGAGCAGAAACAAATACAATTGAGACTAAGAAAATAATAGAAAGAATTAATGAATCAAAGAGTTGGTTTTTTGAAAGATTAAATAAAATAGAGCCTTAACCAACCTGATCAAAAAAAGGAAAGAAAAGACTCAAATCCATATAATTAGGAATGAAAAGGGTGAAATCACAATAGGTCCCGCAGAAATGCAGAAATCATCAATACCTACTTTGAGAATCTGGACTTTAATAAGATGGAAAACACAGAAGAAATGGACAGATTTTTAGATACATATGAATTACCAAAGCTGAATCAAGAAGATATAAAAATTCCAAAGAACCCAATATTGGTCAATGAAACTGAAGACATAATTAAAAACAAGAAAAAAAGCACCGAGGTCCAGAAGGATTCACTGCTGAATTCTATAAGAAATTTAGACATGATCTAATGTCACTACTCCTCAAACCCTTTAATGAAATTAAAAGAGAAGCAATACTCTCAAACTCATTCCTGGAAGTAAGCATTACCATGATAACAAAACAAGAGAAGGATCCAACTGAAAAAGAGAACAACAGGAAAATCTCCCTAATGAACATAGACACAAAAATCCTCAATAAGGGAGCAGAGCTGGCCCCAGTGCTAAGGAGGTGAGCCGTGGGGGTGCCAGGAGCACACCTCCTGCCCCTAATGAAATGAGAAGAAACATAAAGAAGTGTCAAAACCAGACTTCTAGATAACCTAAAGCAACCCCAAAGGGAAATGAGATGAAACAATCTGATACTCAACCATCTGGACTCCCTGAACTGGCAACAAAAGAGGATCTGGAAAAAATGAAGTCAGAAATAATTTCTCACATAACAGCAGAGATTGTGACCATAATGCAAGACATGATTCATAAATCTAGAGAGGACACAGATAAAAAAAAATAGAGGCGCTGAGGAACATGATGGAATCCCAACACAGGAAACAAATGGAATCCATAAAACAGATGCAAACAGATTTCCAGGAGAGTAAAACCTCCACTGAAAGTTTACACAGCAGAATGAGTCAATGTGAGGACAGAATTGCAGATATAGAAGATAAGACTGCAATTAGGGACCAGGAAAAAAGTTTCTTTAAAATAGTAAGGGACCACAAGAAGTCAATCCAGCAGCTGCTAGACAATGCAAAGAAGAATAACATAAGACTGATCAGAGTCAATGAAGAAACAAGAGAGAGTGCAGACAACATTAAAAAAAAACTGTTCACAGAAGTGATGGCAGAAAACTTCCCAAGCAGGAGAAAAGAAATTGACATACAGATAGTGAGGCGTATAGGACTCCAACTAGCCTTGATCAAAAAAATCTATACATAGGCATGTAATAGTTAAGATTCCAGAAACCCAAAGGAAGAACAAAATTCTACAAGCAGTCAGAGAAAAGAAACAAATCACATACAAAGGAAAGTCCATCAGAATCACAGCAGACTTCTAAACACAAACCCTCAAGGCAAGAAGAGTTTGGAGTGACGTATTTCAAGCCCTAAAGGAAAACAGCCTCCAACCCAGATTGATGTACTCTGCAAAACTATCTTTCAAAATTGATGGAGAAATAAGATACTTTAATGACAAAAAGCACCT
>NW_004624821.1:4766980-4791064 GCF_000247695.1 Heterocephalus glaber | reverse complement strand
CAAAGGGGAAGTTGGAGTGTAGGTGAAAGGAAAGAAGGGAATGAAATTAATATGAGAAAATGAAAAAATTGAAACAAAGTCTTTGTAAATAGAGGGATGGAAGTGTTAAGGGAAGGAAGGGGAATGGGGAAAAAATAAGAACCAAGAGGGATTATGTAAAGGTGTAAATTTCCAATGATTGATGTCATTATATTGTATGCCTAAAATGTACCAATAAAATTAATTTAAAAAAATTCTCAATAAGCCCCTCGCAAATTCAATGCAGCAAATCATCAAGATTATATAACAGGACCAAGTGGAATTAATCCCTGGGATGCATCGATGGTTTGACAGATGCAAATCAATCCATGTAATACACCATATCAACAGAACCAAGGACAAAGGCCTCATGATCATCTCAATAGACACAGAATAACCATTTGACAAAGTCCAACACTCATTCATGATAAAACCCTACAGAAAATTGGGATAGATGGTCTCTATCTCAATTTGATAAAAGTCATCTATAACAAACCAATTGCCAACATGCTCAAAAACTGAAAGCCTTCATTCTAAAATCAGGAAGTAGACAAGGATTTCCACCATTACTACTCCTACACAATATAGTTCTGGAAGCATTAGTCTCAGCAATTGGACAAAACAAAGAAATAAAAGGAAGAAGGATAGAAAAGGAAGAAGTTAAATTATCATTATTTTCTGATGATATGATAGTCTACACAGAAGACCCCAAAAGCTCCACCAAAAGGCTCCTAGAATTAATAACCAAATTCAGTTACATAGCTGGATACAATATCAACACTCAATATTCAATAGCGTCCTTGTACACAAATAAGAAAGTCATTGAGAGAGAAATTAGGGAAACAACACCTATCAGAATAGCTTCCCCAAAATGAAATACTTAGGAATCAATTTAATGAAGGAAGTAAAATACCTTTACACTGAAAACTACAGTACTCTAAGAAAGAGAATTGAAGAGGACATTCAGAAAGTGGAAAGATGTCCTTTGTTCTTGAGTAAGAAGAATCAATATAGTGAAAATGGTCATCCTTTCAAAATTGTTTTAGAGATTTAATGCAATCCCAATCAAAATACCAGTAGCATACCTCCTAGAATTAGAGAAAACAATCCTAAAATTCATTTGGTACCAGAAGAGACCTAGGGTAGAAAAAGCAATTCTGGGCAACAAAGGCAAGGCAGGGAGTATCACAATCCCTGACTTGAAATTATACTACAAAGCACTGTGATAAAAATAGCATGGTACTGGCAAAAAGACAGACCCAAAGATCAGTGGACAAGACTGGAAGATGCAAAACCAACCCCAAACATACTCATCCACCTTATCTTAGATGAAGGGACTGTACACTTTCACCAGAATAAAAACAGTCTCTAATAAATGGTGTTGGAAAAACTGGCTTTCCACATGCTGAAGATTAAACCTAGACCCATATCTCTCGCTGTCCATTTAAACTAAGATTAGAATGGATCAAAGATCTAAATTTTAAAATAGAAACACTAAATCTGCTGGAAGGTAGAATAGGTAAACTCTTGAAGACATAGGTATATACAAAAACTCTATGAACAAAACCCTGTTTTCACAGGAAATATCATAAAGAATCAATAATTGGGATCTTATCTTATTAAAAAGCATCTGCAAAAGAAACCACCAACAATGTGAAGAAATAATCCATAGCATGGGAAAAACTTTCGCCAGCTGTTTCTCACACAAAGGACTAATATCTAATATATGAAAAGAACTCCAAAAAATCAGACCCTCCAAATTGAAAGACCCAGTCCAAAACTGGGCATCTGAAACGAATAAATGCTTCTCAGAGGAAGAAGTACAAATGCCAAATAAATATATGAAAAAATACTGAATTTCAGTAGTCATTTGAGAAATGTAAATTAAAACAACACTGAGATTCCATCAGAATAACTATTATCAACAAAATTCCCTATGATTAATGTGATCATTATGTATGTCTAAAGTGTACCAATAAAATTAATTAAAAAAACAAACAAAAGATACACAGATACTTCCAAAAAGAACTCATATAAAGGTTTTGCAAATACATGGGGAAATGCTCAATTTTACCAGTCAACAGAGACATGCAAATGAAGACCATACTGAGACATTATCTGACCCCGTTAAAATGGTTATCATAAAAAAGACAAGAAATAAATGCTGATGGGGATGCAGAAAAAAGATTTCCTTTATATACTGTTGGTGGGATGTAAATTGGTAGAACAATCATGGAAGACAGTATGGAGATTCCTCAAAAACCTAAAAAATAGAATTAATATATGATCTGGCAATCCTATTACTGAGTATGGGATGTACCCAGAGGATATGAAATCTTTATATCAAAAAGACTTTTCTACTTCCATGTTTATTGTAGCACTATTCACAATAGCAAAAGTATGGAATTAACCAGCATGCTCTTTAGTGGATGAATGAATAAGGAAAATGTTGCACATTTACACAATGAAATATTATTTAGCTACAAAAAGAATGAACTCATGTCATTTGTAACAACATAGGTGAAACTGGATATCATTACAATAATGTAAAACAAACCAAAGAAGGACAAATACCATATATGCTTACTCACTTGTGGAAACCAATAAATCAAGCTTGTAAAAGAATGGAATAGAATGAAATAGTGGTAATTGGAGACAGGGAAGGGTAAGGAAGAAGAGGGACAAAAAGAAACTTAATAAGAAATTTATAAACACAAGGTGGAGGAATCACTTCTAGTCCTCCTTTTGTAAAGTAGGCCTAACTGGGCAAAACAATCTATGATATATTTCAAAATGACTAGAAAAGAAGAGTATGGAATTCCCAATGCATAAAAATGATTAATGGTTGAATAGATTGAAATGTTAACTTCCCAGATTTGATTAATATACATTGCATACAGGTATTGATTTACCATAAGTACTGCATTAGTTGTGCAAATTAAAAAATAAGTAATTGAATAAAAGATACCTTCACAAAAGTTTTCTTCTTCCCTTTTATCCCTCCCTAACCACCTAAATTGTTCTATTATTGTGTGTCCAGTGGGAATGGAGAGGGAGGACTCTTAAATTGGTATGGAGAATCAGAGTGAGGAAAAATATTTTCTCAGTACTATACCATCTGTAATAAAAAAGCAAAAGTTTGTCAATTTTTTCAAACTATGGGGAGAAGATCTCAATATTCTACTATTGTACTTGAATTGCAAATGGAAATCACGTACACTAGGCATGTTACTAGTAACTTTAGATTTGAAAAGTGCTAGTATGTCCTCTATTGCGATTTATATTTTTTTAATGAAGACATTTCGATGAGACCTTTCATGGCCTCATACCTGACCATGGCCATTCAACTCATTTCCCCCTAAAATTCTTATATTCTTGAGTCAATTTTCTTGCTATTAGAATTTCTGCTAATTCTTTTAGTTTGGAAGGGAGCTCTTTGATTTTTTTTCTTTTTTCCTCATTCATTAAATACCTCTAAATTTTCACAGATGGTACTATAGTAACCTGGTTTGGGGCTGTCTTTCATGGCATTGTAATGCTCTACCTTTTGGGGAATTTGAGTTGTTTTTTGGTAGTGGCAAGGCATTATTTAAACTTTAGTTAGTAACCTTCCTATACTCTTTAATTCCTTTAAAGAGGGTGAACCACTAAGAATTTGACTAATATAAATAGAAAGGAAGCAAATCTTAATGGAACCTGCAGCATCGACCTATGAATCTTAACTATAGCTTTGTGGGCTAAGGTGACAAGGAAGTTAAGAATTGATTTTTGTTGTTTACTTGGTATATAAATCAGAATTTATAAGCTGTTTATGAGTCTGCAAATGTCCTCTCAACCCTGGAATGTCATGAAACACAACGTGGTCTGGTAGGAACATTATCTACAACTGAATAATCAATTGGAGACTAACATACATATTATGAGGCTCCTTTTTCTGAGTGAGTCATGATATCTTCTGCTTCATTAATAATGACACATTAAGTCACAAACCAGATCGAAGGAACATGTACCTCATTCAGAAAAATGTGTCATTTCACATTTTATCTTGTTCAGCGGTTAGCGACATTATCAGCATTAATATTTTGATAAAGAGAATATGAATGAAGCATGCTCTCTAATAATCCCATAAGTCATGTAGTTAAAATGTCTACTCTTGCAAAGTCAGAAATAACTGTCATATAGTAGAGGTACATAGCAACTAGACAGGTCTCATTGTCTCTCTAATCTTTTTCTCCCTCTTACTGAGTGAAGTGAAGGCGCCAATTGGTTGTAAATGACACCAATGGTAGGTGGAAGTTGGGGAGAAGAAATGAGAACTTCTGGGGAATGTATAGGCTTTGAATAATGCAGCACTACTTTTCAACTAAGCCAGTCTGATATTTCTCCAAGTCCTGTCAGGCTTTAGCTGTATAGCTTTGTAAGCACATCAAATAGGTTAGAGATTTTTTTTTTTTTTTTTTTTCTAGGTACTAGGGATTGAACTCGGGTCCTTGGGCAGCGAAACCACTGAGCTAAATCCCCGGCCCCTAAGCACATTAAATACGGCAAAGTAGGTAAGGTTAAGGTAACAATAGCTCTAAATTTCAGCGGCTTAACATAAAAGAGCTTTATTTCTCGATCATTTACAGTTTGATGTGTACCAAGCAGTTCTGTAAGTGATTGGGAATGAGGCTTCTTCTATTTTGCAACTCGGTCACCATGTGAAACAAGATTATCCTGGTGTCATTCAACTGGAAGCTCAGGAGAATATACGGGCAAGGCATATTGGGATATGCCAGTGCCTTAGCTTCAATGACATGTCATGTTCATTTACATTGCAAAGGCCAGAATCCATTTCACAGTCACTGTTAATCAAAATAAGCCTTCTTTCCTCTCAAAAATGATGAAAATAACTAGAGTTGTTTTGAGAATTGAGTTGTGTGTGTGACTGAAGAAATCATGGAGATCTAATCGATCACATCTGGCAGTGTGTCACATTAAAGGAAATACAGTAAGGTAAGCAAAAGAAATTAAAATATAATTCTAATCTTTTTGTGTGTGTTTTGAAAGACCCACAAGTTGGATACATTTGATAACTCAGTGAGATTTCAAAACTTAACCCCTCTTTATTGTGTTAGAGGAGTCTTTCATTTCTCCTACTGACTCTCATTTCTCTTACTGAAACTCTCTGGATCTCCTCTGTCCATTGCTTCCCCCTGACCTTAAGGCCCAACATTCCTGCCAGATGTTACAGATGAATGGTGTCATGTCTTTCAGGTCTTTCTTGTTTTGGCAGAAACATAAAGCATTTGGAATTAGCTGTGCAATGTAAGTCTCTTTTCACTTCAACTTCATTATCCACACAGAATTCTCACATAGAATTTATGATGAAAAAAGTCCTCGTATTTTTAGATCTATTAAATGTTTGGCCAAGTGTCTGGCATCTAGTAATTCATGTTAATACCTGTTAATTATAATTTATTAATACATAAATTATGAGTACATATTAATTGTTTAGCTAGGTCATAGTTATCATAACATTCCTACAGATGGGTTTTTCTAATCTGAAATTTTCACATATATATGGTTATGTATTATATTATATATGTTATACATATATATTATATAGCTATATTTCTTTCACAAATAGGCCATATTTTTCTTCAACATCAATTTTCTCCAAATGAATCTCCTGGCAAAAGGCACACAATTGTATTTGCCCAACACTAGGTGGAATACTTTATATAAAAAAATGGCTCGGTATTGTATTTTTTTCTTTCTCAGCTCCTTTATCTATTTCATTTAAATAAAGTGACACATTTTCAAATTGTCAAGAAAGAGTCAACAAGGCATTGACAATATGCACAAATTAATTGTAGCATAGTTATCTCTAATTCAAGGACATAACATACAAGTTTTTGGGATTGAAAGAAAACCCCAAAGCATTCCTTGATATTTAAAAGCTTGGAAAAGGTAGGATAATTTTGAGAGAGAGAGAGAGAGAGGGTTATATGCTAATATTTGATTCATATCATCCTGAGAGGAAAACACATGAGCACACTATTATGTGTAGAAAACTTACTAGAAATTGCTTAGCAATAATATAAGAGTTTTAAAGATTTCAATTGTAAGAAGCCATTTCCCAGATCAATGATTTGAAAGTTCAGCAGGGTAATCTGAGCTAGAGGAATTTACACTGTTAAAACTCATTATGTTAAGCTGAATCCCGTGACCCCGATGCCCTGCTTCTGATTAAGGCACAATGGCTCCTGGTTAGTCTGTAAAGTCAGCTGTTGTGTAATTGTAAGGAAGCACAATAGCAAGTTTGAAGATTTTCAAGATACTCACTGAGCATTATGGTTTCAGATCAGGTCTGCTATGAAAGATGTTCAATTTGGTGTGAGAAGTTTGTACAACTTAGCTCCCAGTAGCACTTTACAAGTTAATGCAAAATGTCTGATTTGCTGCCAAGGAATCCCTTTGTCAGTTGTACATCGTGAAAGAAAATTTGAATAGCCCTGTGTTTGAAAACTGTATTTGAACTGGCAAACTGAAATGAACTATGTTGCTTATTTGAACTGTAATGCCTTGGTTAAACCCACTGACTCACTTAGAAAATAAAGAGACCACTTATAGGAATGTGATGGTGAGGGGGTTACAGGAATCCTCTACACGACCCAATCCGTACAATTTTTGCTTGAGAAAATCTTTGAAACTTAACCTTGAAGGATATTTTTAATCACAGCATTAGCACTTTTACCAAATATTCAATAATTTCTAGATGAGAATGAAGTTCTCATAGTCAAGATGAGGCATAGCTAGTCCTATGTTATAATTGTATTCTAATAAAAGTTGATATTTGATGAATCATAAGGAAGAGACTATTGAAAAATTATATATTGATAAAATAAATCTTTGTGTGAATTCATACTGGGATTACAAGACAGTGAAATGTAGAAATGAACATGTTTGATTTGGTATTTTTTCTTCACCATTGGAACTCCCAAGAAAGAATTTTCCAGAACAAAAATTATGCCATAAATATGACTGATACATCTCTGATTTTCCTCTTTAGGTCTCTTTCCCAGTATTGTTTCCACCCAAAGCATTTTTTGTGACAGAGGAGAAACAATTCTCCAGTTATTAATACAGTATTATGTATTTTCTATTTCTTTCCTCCTTTTTCTTCTCTCTCTTCTTCCTTCCTTCCTTCCTTCCTTCCTTCCTTCTTTCCTTCCTTCCTTCCTTCCTTCATTTTATCTGAGACAAGATCTTGCTATGTAGTTCAGGATGGCCTTGAACTCACTATTTAGCCCAGACTGGCCTCGAACTCATGATAATCTTTCTGCCTCAGCCTTCTGTGTGCTGGAATTATAGGTGTGTACCACCATGCCCAGCTCTATTTTTTTTTCTTATGTGCATTTATATTTTCAGCTTGAGCCTTCATTACAGGACAGATATTTTCTTAACCTTTTAAAAGAAACAGCAGTTAATTCAGGGGTGAGATTTGTGGGAATGAGGAGTGAAGCACTGACTCCTCCTAAAACTGTACTTACTATGAAGTCGAGCTTTTAGGGTTATCACATGGCAACCTGATTACAAAGCTCCCATTTCCAAGCTTGGGGAAATTTACAGTGATATCTACTGAGGAGCTCCACTTCATACAAAGGTGAGCAATGAACAGGGTATATCCAGTTTGAATGGGCATAAATTCTTATAGTGAACTTGAATTTACTTTGAATTCAAGTCCTCTTGAATTACAGGACACCTTAATTTATTTATCTATAGATTCAAATGAAGGTATTATTCTTTTAACTATACATATGAAATGTATACATACATTTCTCTTCAGAATAAAATTTCCTTTCTAAAATTTAAGACAATTTCCTTTGTAGCAAAATATGGACAAATGGCTCTAATGGAAGAAGGATGTGTCCATGCCTACTTATACAAATTTATGCAAACCAATGTCAGCTCTTCAATCTTCCAATCTATTGGACCAAACTGTGCTTGTTCAGCTGTTTCTTTGAGGGTCACAGGGGACCTCCAACATTAGATTCTTTGGAAGATGATTCTGGCCTTAGCTGTGTGTGTATTGAGTCTAATACTTAGTGTATGCAGATCCTCATTTGTTGTTCTTTTTGAGAGAATCCTGTTTGTTTTCCTTCCATATATCATGCTAACATTTTTATTATCAAGATAGAAGGGTGACTAATAGCCTTAAAGAAGAAAATGTAAACTGAACAATCTAGAATACAAATATACTCCATTAGCACTAGCCAGACATGGGACTGTTTATGAATGCCAGAAGAATACAGTGACACAGATCCGTCACCATATGCTCTGCTTTTAGAAATCCCAATCTTAACTCCAGAAAATACATGTGGGATTACCACATCATTGAAAGCTTAGCATCTTGCAGATGTTCATCTCAGAATTTTCCTTAATCATTTTCCTCAATGACAGGGAACCCAAATCTTTTAAATCCCAATTCATTTGGCGGAAATGTATCTTTCTGACTCCCTTCACCCTCACAGCGTTGTCACCACCACATGCTAACCTTCCAATTCATAATTTTGAGGTACTTCAGCTTTTCCCCTAAGTTGGCATTTTGTTTGCTTAACATTTCTGATTCTTTGGCTGCTGTTTCCTCTACTCAAAGCTGGCATTCTTTTGGTGTCCTAGACTGCTGGCTTTAAATGGTGAGTAAATAGATGCCTAAAATCTGATCAAACTGGAGGCCTCAATATCTGCCTGCTGAGCACAGTCTGTGTCATGTTGTAGCAGACTGTCTCTGCCATATGTCATCCTCTCTGCTGTCTACACCCTTTTTGGGAACTTTGTGGGAAAAGCACCATTAAAGATGTTTATCCTGGGATTTTGTAATTTGTTTCTAATTTTAATTTAATTTCAATCAACTTAGCTCATTTACAACAGTTTAAATCCTACTACCCACTGACTATGCTATAACAGTTGAGTCTAGGTTTAGGATTAGAGAGTGACTATAGAAATGTCCCATATTACCAAAGATAACTTGTGAAACATTATTAGACATGCACAGCCTCAAACAGTGAAATAGTTACTATAATTGATCATGAAGAATTATTTGAACAAGCCCCAGGAAACTAAAGTCTTAAACAAATAGCAGAATAAAATCATATTTTTAAAAGGTCCTAACAGGTGCATAGTTACTTGCAAGCTGACTGAGAATTGTGAACAAAAATGTAAATTAAAAATATTGTTTCTTTCACTTATATTATGAATTCCTCTACATCAATGTGTGTGTGTGTGTGTGTGTGTGTGTGTGTATGTGTGTGTGTGTGGTTATATACGAGAAGTACTGAGAAAGTGTTCTTTTTTGACAAATGTGGTATGTTCATACTCCTAAAGAGATTTTTATTTATTTTAATTCATAAGACCTCCAATTTCTTAGGAGGATGACGTAGAGCCTGGAAAAAAATTAAAGTATTATTTTGTACATTTGAAACAAGCGTGGAGTGGAGATTTTACAAATTTATTCTTGAAAGTGGGGCAAGGGAAGGATGAAGAACAATGATACATTGTTCAGTGACTGAAAAGCACTTACTTGAATGGGAAGAAATTTCCCCCCGGGGCTAGTTCATGGGTACAGAGTTATTTAATAAATGGATGGATTTATGAACAAGTAAGGACACAAGTGCTAGGCTAAAGAATAAGTCAAATGGCAGGAGGACAGCAATTTTGCTGTCTTACTTGTTCTTTTATTAATGACATATGTTTCCTGAAATATTTAGTCACAGTGGGTTTTTGATGAGCTATAGCAATAATAGAATTATGGTTAAAAATTAAAGTAAACATGATTTTGGAAATCCAGTATATTTTCTACTTTAAGCATGTCTGCAGGAGACTAGCACTTTTCCCTCTGGTTTTTGGCAGAGTGTTTTAGTGGACAAATATATTGAGTTTATATTTGAAAGATTGAAGTTTGATTTGATTTTTATACTTTGATTCTTGCACTGATTCTGTAATCTTGGGCAGTGAAAACCTTAGAGACACATAATTCCCTAATACATAATCTAAATTCCCAGGGACAATGCAAGGATTAAAAGTTAAATGAGGTACTGTAAATAAAGTACCTTTTCCATAACAAATATTTCATAAATATTGGTCTCCTTTCCTCTCCTTAGGCAGTAGTGCTATGGTTCACTTACTATTTAGTTGACAAGAGGAAATAAAATGCAGTGATATGCACCTTGATATATCTACTGAATTGTGTTTAAAACACATGGTTGATATTACTCATGGGGAATTTTGTTCAAAGAAGTCCATTTAGATTGTGCGTATCCTACTTAGTTCATATAGCTAATCAATCACTGGATTTTTAGTTTTGTGAGTGAATAAATTTTCTTTTTCCCTTCATATAAGCCAGTTTGACTTTATGCTATTTGTAATTAAAAGAAAAATAGTTTTATTGGATATTTAAAATAGTTTAGAGTATAGTATATAAAATTCCTTCCAATGGTAACATTCTATTATTCTGTGGACATAGAAATCTATTTTATATATATGTATGTATGTATACAAATGTGCACATATATATGTGTATATATATAAATATAAAGATATATACACTATATACATGTTTATATGTACATAGGTGCATATATACATATATATAAATATAAACAAATTAAATTCCAATAAATGTTCATCAAACACATAGTACTTTGTATCAACAATTCCATTAGGAATGAGGTTGTAAAGATAAATAAAATATAGTTATTTCTCTCAAAGAGCCTATGTATACACAAGTGAGTTCTCTACTTGGTTGAATTCTTATGATTCATTTTTTTAAAAACTGAATTATTGAAGTATACAGGGAAAAAAAGCATGCAGGAAAGAAAGCATACAGAAAAGAAAGGAAAAAAGCATACAGAAAAAAGTCACACTAGTCAAAGTATATAGCTTGATGAATTATCAAAAAGTGCTATGGCTCATTTCCTTATATACTGCACTTGGCTCACGAAACTTCTTTTTCTGTGGAAACATATTTCCTACAAATGCTCCATTAACCATTATTTAGTGGCATTCACTGCTCATAGGACAAAGGTTTTGAACGAGAATTTATAGCTTTGTTCCAATGGATCAAACTTACATTAAATTTCAGTTGTCTTTTGGAGTCAGACAGTTTGGGACTGGAATTCCAGTTTACTGCCTCTCTTGCTCATTTGTGGAAGGACTCTGAAACAGTATTTTTTTTGGGGGGGGGGTACCAGGGATTGAACTTGGGTCCTTGTGCTTGCAAGGCAAGAGGCGGAACCACTGAGCTAAATCCCCAACCCCAGAAACAGTATTTTAAAAAAAACTTCTCTCATCCTGAACTAATTTTCATAACTAGAACATAAACATACTCAACTTATTGCCAAAGTTATTTGTGAGAATGAAGCAAGCTAATATTTGTAAAGTGCTGAGCATATAGCTTGGTTCACGAGAGCGATAGCATCAGTAATACTAACCCCATGTTTTCAAAGAGACTTTGTCACAAACGTGGGGCTCTGTCATCTCAGACTACAGGAGAACTACAGAGGCATTCACTGAACTTCTAAAGTTCACCAAGCCACCCCCTGGAATGTCATGAGGAATGAGGCCCCTGCCTCCCACAGGGAGGGCAGGTTTGAGAATTCCCGGTGGATGGAGCAGTAGGAAGTTTTTATTCTCAGAAAGTCCATGTAAGTGGAGCCAGGCCTGCTTGTGGGCAGAAGTGGCCATATGCAAATCTGACACTTCTTATTTCAGGCTGAACATCTGCTGTTACCCCGCAGGATGGAAACAACCAGGGAAGGAAAGAAAGACTTTTTTGGTCTCGTTTATGGGAAAGCAGGTGGCTTTATTTTCTTCTGCCTTTCCCAGTCAAACTCACCTCCCTGTCCCCCCAAGGAGCTTAAAAAATCCAACTGTTCACAGTTCCATTTGAAAACACAAGCTGAAGTACTTAGAGGCTTTCTCTTTGAAGGGTAATGTGTCCTGCTCTCTGATGGATGAGAGGCTACAACAGGAGGAAATCCCGAGAACAAGAAGCATTAGTTACTACAGGATGGTTTAAAGATTTTGTATGTTTTCTATTTTACATGCTTTTATTTCAGTATGCATACTTAAGTGGAACTTGGGTTCTAAGAAAATGTTGCTGAAATATGATTGCACAGAGAACTAGTGATGCGATTATTCAGAGGAGATCCAGAATTCATACAACATTGGTTTTGCTTCTTTTATTCAACCATAACCTCTAGCCACTCATCCTTTTCAGTGATTATGTTTCATAGCTGAACTTTTCAGCCCACAGGTTTGCCATGGAAACCACCAGGCAGTACAGTGTGACCTCTCTCCATTCTTGTTGCCTCTCCATATACACAATAATTGATGAAACCTGGGTGGACACTTATTCATCAATTGAAGGCCTGCTGTCTGTGGACACTTTCTGTCATCTGGATGCAGAAACAATGACGACAAATCTATTGATGAAGGAAGAGTGGAAAGGATATACCGAGAAAAACAACATTAAGAAATGGAAAAAAAATCCTACCACAGTTTGAGAACCAGAATGTAAGAGTTACTGAGATGCAAGGTGTGTGTGTGTGTGTGTGTGTGTGTATGTGTGTGTGTGTGTGTGTGTTGTGTTATGTGACCCCATTTGAGACTTGGAATTGTTACAATTAATCCTTCCTGCCTTTAATGCTATATTTGAGTTATATTTCTATGGCTCATAGTCAGTGTCCTCAATCTAAACTAATGCCCCACACTAACTCTACCCTAATATAAGAATTTAAAAAAAGAACCAGTGTAGTTTGAGAAGGGATGAGAGTAACATCTGTTGTTTGACAACTTTTAGGACTGTAAAACTTTCATCTCTCTGAAGCAGAGATCTAGACAGGAGATAGAACCTCAGCATTAGGGGGAAACATGAATTTAGAGGTCAGTAGAGTCTAGTTGATTCAGTCTTCATTGAGTTCTTCAAGGAGGAAAAAGGAGATAAAACCAATAATAATGGAGAAAATGAAGCAGGAATTGTGGGTGATCACTAAGAGAAGAAGGGACACTGAGGGTCACTCTGCTGCAGTCAGAGGGAGTAGGCTGTGACAGTAAGTGTGATAAGTCCAACAGTAACCTTCATTTACTGAGCACTAAGAGCAGAAACACAATGGTATCCTTTGGGGGTGCTAAGTGAAACACAGTCTCTTCCTTCAAGGTACTATGCTTGCCACAGCCACTCTGAATCCACTGAAAGACACTATTACAAGAAAAAGTCTTACAACATAAAAAACATGTTGGATACAAGTAAAATTTCCAGGCCATTATCTACTGAGCTTTTTCTATTTGACACAGTCTCATGTATCATAAAAGCTTACAGTAGGTAACACAGTTCACTATTAGATATTTTAGGGAAATATATTTTACTTCCAAAAAGAGAGTATTTTAAAATGGAAAAGTGACAAACAAAATACACTTTGGACTTAAGATGAGAAGAAAGCTGACATAGTAAAATGACACATGAGTCCTTCAACATGTAATTTTCTAAGAACAATTATCACAGAAATGTGCAGTATTAATTGTGTTCTCTTATTGCTGAGACTGTGCTAGTGGAAGCACACCTACACACTGGCTACTCTTCAAGAACTAAGAATCTAGGCTGTCAGACATGATTTTTAAAATTATTACTGTTCAGTAAATCATTTTTAAGAAAATTACTTCCAAGGAGCCCAATTTCATTTCAGATTGAAATGGGGACTAAATTTAAACCAAGTCCCTTTGAAAAAGTTGCCTTTTCAAGACATTCTTCAACTAAATTAAATTGTAAAATAGTCACATGGACAGCAAGAGATGTTGGCAAATCAAAGATTTCACTTGAAAGATGCAGTCAGTCTTGTAAGGGAAGAAGCATGGAGTCAAATCTCATTAATACAGCACAGCTTAATTGCACCAGAAATTTCCCAACGCTAAGCAGTCTAAGTAGACCCAATTCAAAAATTCATGGAATTTAGCTAGATGCTTTTTCCAATGATATTTGCATTTGAGATAGGGGCTACCTTGGAAAAACATAAAAAGATACATCTTTGTGTGTTTCAGATAAGCGGTCCAGACCTGCACAGACATGTGCATTCACATTCAGCTACCAGTAAGGTGAATACTGATTGGGGAGCATGAGGAGTAAGATTCCATCATGCACATTACAGGTCCCATTGTAGACCCTACTCTTCAGTTTACCATGAAGGACAACGGATCTATGCATTACAGTCTGACAAATAATTTTATAACCACAGGTAAACTATTTTTCTAGGCCCTGGAGTTTTCCACATTTAAATTCATTTCACTCCTAAAATTTGTAACTTTGTGACATGGGCAATAAAAGTGAGATAATTTCAGAATTACTTAATGGTTAACAGTACTATGTCTCTATTTTCTGGGAGAGTATTACTGTTATAATAGCTCATCTATTCTGCAGAAAATGGGTATATTAGCTTAAGTTGGAAGGCCAATCTTCTTTCATCTTAACAGTACTTATTACACAGAACCACCTGGAAGAAGTATATTACCAATATTGCAAGCTCTTTTTTCTATTATTCAGCTTAAATTCCATGCATAGCTTTTGAAAACTTCTTATCCTAAACTTAGAGGAAGTGAAAAATAGCTGTTATTCAATGTAACTGTTTTTTTTTTTCAATTTGTTCTGTCAAATGTTACTTACTGATTGATATTCCCTTTGGCTTTGTTACTTTTGGGGGATGTAATTCTAAATTCCCTTCACTTTTCATTTTAGACTCTATTTATAAGATATGTAGGCTAGGCGGCTATCTTCAGGACTTACTTCATTTTCTTAAAATTTCACAAGGTTTCCAGGTTCCAAAGTCAATTTTTTGTCATTCATTCACTCATTCTTTCACCATATATTAAATGCTGATTCTGTACTAGGCTCTGACCTAAACACTGGGAATAATAATGTAGAAGACAAAGCCTTCATAGATGTCCTATTAGGAAAAGCTACCTAGAACAAGAAAATATGTAAATTAAAACCATTTCCAGGAAATGGAATGAAAAAGGAAACAAGATGATGTGACTGTGGCTCCTGGGAGGGGGAAAACTGCAGAGCAGGTGCTCAGCTAAGGTCAGAGGAACAGAGCAACACTGCAGGATGAACCAGAAGCAAATGTAAAAGCCCCAAGGCATCAGAAGTGGCAGGCGCCTTCATACATGAGGAAGGGAAAACAGGTCAGTTTGCTGGAGTGTGTGTGGACCTGAGACGGCATTAGACAGCTGTGAAAGGTGGGCAAGAGTAGGAAGGCAAGGGCCTTGAATTGTGGTAGGAAGTCTGGAGTTACAGCCCACAGAGTCATTGAAATGCTCTAGCAACAAAATGACACTGTCCATTTTATATTTTGCAAAGCTCACCCCTATGACCTGGAGGAGAGATGATGGCAAAGGGTAAGACTAGAGGCAGGTGAATTATATTTATTCTCATTTGTTATGATCAGCTGGGTATGTTTCAGCATCTACCACATGTGTGTACACACTATACACATATATACACATGCAATGGTCTGTTAAGGGCAAGGAGACTTTTTCATTGGAAGATGGCTCATCTTGACAAAGGTTAAGCAAACATCAGAAAGCTGGTATCCAAGTCCCATGAGTGGTGTAAAAACAACACAACATAGATGCCTATGCAGCATCTATGACCAAGTAAGTAATTAAGAATGGCAGATGTTAATCCTCTGGGTCCTTGTGATACTGTGTAATGTATTCCTGTGCATGCCTGTGTGCACGTAGGTATCTGCTTGCATAAGAATCTGAAAGGACAGAAGGCATCATCATATTTCCACTGGAATCATTTTAATGTGTAAACCTTAATCTGAGTTTTTTTATATTCAATATATGATTCTGAAATGAGTCAGTGAGGCCCCCAAAGTGTGATGTATGATGCGTGCACAGGGGAGGTACACGGTATATAATTTTAACGTATCATAAAACCATAGATTTTGTCAAATGCATGGTGGGCCAGCAAACTACCAGGGAAGCTGGTCAGTAAAAAAGCAGAGATAGAGGTGAGGGAGAGAGACAGAAGGGAGAGGGCACTGGTCCCTCTGTGCATCATAGTGAAATCGAAGAACACTAAAAAGAGGATACTAAAAAGCACCCAGAGAGAAGTGATGACAGATCACTTATTAAAAAAGGAATAATTCAACTTGTTAAAAAACATTTCCTAATCTAACAATGACATCCATAGTAACAACTTTGAAGAGCTGAGAGAAAATAACTATCAAATATTGAGTGCCTGTAAGCATGAGGGCAAGGAGAAACTCATTGCTTTCCGAGAAATTAAAAACTATTATAAATCTAAGTAAATGCAGCATGTTGTTGTGCAAAAATGGTCACAGAATCCAGCAGAACTAAACAGAAATCTCAGAAACATGTGCACATATATGAATTCTCAGTACAAAACAGAGAGAACAGTGTAGACCAGTGGATATGCTCAAATTTATACTTTTTTATGTCAGAGTAGTACTCCATTATATATAATTCCCACATTTTCTTTATTCATTTGTTGATGGAAATATAGGCTGCTTCCAAGATTTAGCTGTTATGAATTGTGCTGTTTTAAACACGGCCTATTTTTAACTCTTTTGGGAAAGTACCTAGGAGGGACTCTCTGGGTCAAAAGAACTAAAAAAAATCAGACACCCTAAAATAAAAGGCCCAATCAAAAAATGGGCAACTGAAATCAATAGACTCAGAGGAAGTACAAATGGCCAATGAATACATGATTACATGAAAAAATGTTCAACATCTCTAGCCATCAGAGAACTGCAAATTAAAATAACATTGAGATTCCACCTAACTCCAAAAAGAATGGCTACCATCAAAAAGAATCCAACAATTACAAATGTTGGCAAGGCTGTTTGGGGGTAGAGGGAAGGCACTCTTCTAGGTTGTAGGTGGGAATGTAAACTGGCAAACCACTATGGAAATCAGTATGGAAATTACACTTGTGCTTGTTTCTCTGGTTTCCATTGTTCTGCCTGCAATTGCCCCCTAACTGTCTCCTATCTATTTTCCAGAGCATTACTTCTCTGGTAACCCTTCCCCGATCCCTGCTGTTGCTTAGTCTTGGTAGCACCTGTGATGCTGCTCTGCATTACCAATATCAAGAAACTCACCTCTTGCCTTGAAATGGTCTGTTTACATAACTATATGCTACCATTGCCTGTGCCACCTGAGAGTACTGACAGCATTTCATTTATTGTCCCATTTTTACATACTCAGATTAGTGCCTGCTATGGAAATTTTGAATAATGCAAATTAATGAATATAACTTATGAGAGAGTAATGATTTCTCAAGAATTCCTGGAATATAAAGAAGTGGGGTGGATACTTCATGGACCTTGAGAAAACAATCCAAAAATTCATTTGGGACAAGAAGAGACCCAGAATAGCAAAAGCAATTCTAGGTAACAAAGACATGGCAGGGGATATTACAACCCCCAACTAGAAACTATACTACAAAGCTACTGTGATAAAAACAGCATGGTACTGGCAAAGAAACAGACATGAAGACCAATGGAACAGATTAGAAGATGCAGAAACAACTCCAGACATGCTCAGCCACCTCATCTTCGACAAAGGAGCCAGACACCCTCACTGGAGGAAACATAGCCTCTTTAATAAATGGTGCTGGAAAAATTGGGTGTCAACTTGTCAAAGATTAAAACTAGACCTATATCTCTCACCATGCACTAAAATAAAATCAAAATGGATTAAATATTTAAATATTAAAACAGAAATACTGAACTGGCTGGAACAGAGGTTAGGTAGAACTCTTGAAGACATTGGTGTAGGAAAAGATTTTATGAACAAAACCTCAGTTGCCCATGAACTAGCACAAACAATCAATAAGTGGGATCTCCTTTTATTAAAAAGCTTCTGCACAGCAAGAGAAATCACCAACAGTGTGAAGAGACAGCCCATAATGTGGGAAAAAATCTTCACCTGCTATTCCTCAGACAAAGGTCTATTATCTAGGATCTATAAAGAATTTAAAAAAATCAGACCTCCCAAATTTAAAGACCCAATCCAAAAATGGGCATCTGAAATGAACAGACATTTCTCAGACAAAGAAGTAGAAATAGCAACTAAACATATGAAAAAATGTTCAAAATCACTGGTCATTCAAGAGATGCAAATGACAAGAACGCTGAGTTTCCACCTCACTCCAAAAAGAATGGCTGCTATCATGAAATCAACCAATAACAAATGCTGGTGGGGCTGTGGGGAAAGAGGAACCCTGCTCCACTGCTGGTGGGGGTGTAGACTGGTGCAAGCATTGTGGAAATCAGTATGGAGATATCTCCAAGAGCTAGGACTGGAAGTTCCATTTGACCCGGCTATTTCCCTGCTGGGTATCTTCCTCAAAGAATTAAAAGAATCATACCACAGTGATATATGTGCACCCACGTTCATAGCAGCACAATTTGTAATAGATAAAACTTGGAAGCAGCCCAATTGCCCATCAACTGGAGACTGGATAAAGAAAATGTGGGTTTTAAAAAATAAAATGGAGTACTACTCAGCCATAAAAAATGAGAAACTAGAGACATTTATAACTAAATGGATGCACATTGAGGCGATACTCTTAAGTGAAATAAATAGGACACACGTGTAAAGAGCGAATAGTTTCTCTAGTGTGAGAAACTGAAAGTGTAAATAAGGACTAAAATGTATAATAGGTAATGTGAAATAGGAAGAAAAGGGGCAAAGGGGAAGGAAGTGGGAGGGCTAGGGGAAAGGAAACAAGGGAGTGGGATTAATATGAGAAAATGGAAAAATAGGAACAAAATCTTTTTAAATAGGGAGGAATGGAAGGGTTGAAGGGAGGGCAGGGGAAGGGGGAAAATAAGAACGAAGAGAGATTATGTAAAGGTGCAAATTTCCAATGATGAATGTCATTATATTGTAAACCTAAAATGTACCAATAAAATAAAATTTAAAAAAAAGAAGTGGAGGTGGGGTGGGGGTGTCAAGAAACATTCCATGTAATGCCCTCAAAGCTTTTCTGAATGACCTCTTTGTATTTCCTTTTGATTACTCCAATGTGCTGCCTACTATTTCTACCAATCTCAATCACTTAGCTGACAGTAATCATATAATTTATCCTTTTTCATTTTTTTTTTTTTTGTTTTCGAGATAGGGTCTTGCTATGTAGTTCAAGTTGGGCTTGAATTGACTATGTAGCCCAGGCTGGCCTCAAACTCACGAGGATCTTCTTGGCTCATGTCTCATCTATTAGAACGGCTGTTATCAAAAAGAAGAGAAGTCTTGCACACTGTTGGCGGGAATGTAAATTAGCAGAACTGCTATAGAAAATAGTATGGTGGTTTCTCAAAAAATTAAAATTATCTCGCATCCAGTAATTCCTCTACCTGTTGTATATCCAAAGGATCTAAAATCTGAATCTGTACCAGGTAGTTGCACTTTCAAGTACATTATAGTATTACTCACAATAGCCAAGGTACAGAATTGCCCTAAATGTCCAAAAGATTAATGGATAAAAAAAATGTGGTACATATACATGCTGGAATGCTATTCACACTTTAAAAAGAAGAAAATCCTGTCATTTGTGAAAACATAGATGAAATAGGAGAATATTACTCTTAGTTAAATAAGCCAAGTACAGAAAATCAAAACTTGCATGATCCCACACGTGGAAACTAAAAGAATATTCATCTTATAGAAGCAGAGAACAGAACGGGGGTTTCTAGGGATTGTAGGATGGGTAGAGGTATTAGTAAAAGATTACCAAATTTCAGTTAGGAAGCATAAATTCCAGATATCTATTTTACAGAATGGTGATTGTAATAATGATGTATCTTTGAAAATTGCTAAGAATATATTTTAAAACTTCTCACTGCAAGTAAATGATAAGCATTTAAGGAAATGTATATATTAGTTAGCTTAATTTAGCTATTCCATAATGTATACACATTTCAAAATATCATGTTGACACAATATATAATAATTTAAAAGTAAGAATCTTTAAAATTTTTGTCATATGAAAATAGAGATTGAATTCTAATATTTTCTACTTTCCCATGCTGAGAAAATTGGCTACTTTTCCTCTCATTTCTTCTTCCCATTTGGGTTGCTTCCACCCTTTAACTCATTTTCAATCTTAAAAAAATAGTAGGCATTCTAAGCTTTTGTGGAGAAAAAAAATGATACCCATAGTTTTAAAAATTTATCTATTGAATGAAATACATGAAAATGATTTCAAGAAGAGACAACCTATTTAACAGAAAGAGTATAGATTTAAATCTCATACTCTCAATCTCTCCCAGCCACCTACAAATTTGTGACTACTTGTCAGTCTGAATCTCTGGTTTTTATTTCATGTAAATAGACTAAAGCTTACCTTAGAGATATGTTTTAGGCAATGAATGAGATGCTTTATATAGGCAGAATGCTTAGCACATAATGTGATGCCAATGATACTTCCTGTGTAGTTGGCTCTTGTTAAGATAGAGAATCATATAAAGACTGGTAATCATTTCTATGTATCTAATGTCACTTTTTCCAACCAAGATGAAAGAATATGCGGTTTGAATTTTCTCTGTATCTTTCAAAGTGGAGAATGTTAGTGACACCAAAAATATCTGCACAATATATGTTAGTCAAAATCATAGCTTCTTAAGCCCCCCAAAAATTGAGTGTTGCAAATATCTGGAAAAAGGCATCATTTTTACAGAATGCTATGCATGTGCTAGCTTGCTTTTGAACAATCATTCCTATTAAATCTTTTGTCTGTGACACATTTAATGAAGTCATGTTCATGAACAGCTTAATCACGGGATGCCTTATAGTACATATTTTAAAAGGAAAGTTGTTTAAACTGAAATATATAGGAAATATGTAATTGCATAAAATGTTCATTACGTTTTCAGTCTGAAAATCTTGGGCTAGAATTCTTTTATTTATATGTAGTCATTTTAAGATAGGTTGTTCTTTGTACTGTTTTAACAAAAACAATTACTTATAAACAAAATCCATGTCAGGCAATTGGCATAGTGAACAATCACAAACATAGAAAACTCTGAAGCATATACTTTATCAGGAAATCTTTAAATTGAGGAAATCACACATCTCCAGCTGAGTATTGTGTATCACTGAAATTGATTCATAAGCACATGAAAATAAATTAGAAAGAAATTGGGTTAAGAGAACTAACCCATAAAAGATATTTTCTTAGTATGTTGGTGATAAAGTACAGGTTTGGTTCCTAGCTAATTGTTTAATGACTGAATAATTCATTAAATTCAGTGGCTGAATAATTCAGAGCCTTTTAAAAGTGCGGTTAAGACATTTGCCTTTCCAGTTACAAATGATTTCTAGACCATGTGATAATAGAGATCAACACTAATTAGAAAAGAGACTTACATCACTCTCATGACCTTCTCGCAGGTTGTATGTGAGGTCATGCTGAATATCTTCCACAAATTTGTGAGCATATTCTGGGTAAAGATCTAGCACTTCAAAGAGTCCTTTGAGGATGATGCACTGGAGATCACAGTAGGTTAAAGCCTTCACATCTGCATTGGTCTTGATCACTTGGTCCTTAATTGATAGATTTGCTCCAATTAAATCCCCTTTCCCTAGAAACAGTAAAAAAAAAAAGAAAAGAAAATCCACAAAACCAAAACAAAACCCAACAACAGAGGGGGAGAGAAAAGCAAGATTAGGACTGGTAACTTTATTTGACTTATAGATTCATTTCTCTCCGATTACACTGAAAAGAGAAGAATCTTTATCTCAGGCTGGGTTAGGATTTGGGGCTCAATAATTCTCTGGTTTGGAACAGAGATGTTCAGCAGCAAAATGCAGCCCAGACTGCCATCATGACAACCCAAAATATCTTCAAACATTTGTTAAATATTCTGTGCTGGACAAAACTGTCATTGGTTGGGGTCACTGATCTGGGGAGAGGGGCTGAAGGATTTAGCTGGGAGCTATAGGTCACAGTTGGGCTCCAGACAGGTCCCATATAAATGGCTTTAGATACATCAGTTGACATTTTGTCACAGTCACCTTAATCATTCAAGGGAAGTAAGAATGGACTATATATTTCTGAGTGGAAAAATGGCTCCATGCTTCTGGAATAAGATCAGCAAAAGGTATATTAATTATTTTAATTTTAGACTTTGAACAATAATATAAGCATGATCTTCAGTTTTTGAACACATTCACTTTCTTTTATTTACTTCTGATCATGACTACAAGACAGAAGAGTTATGTAGGAGGATAAAATCCCTACCCTCAGCATCTGGAGGAAGAGATATCTGTTCGACATTATGGACTACACATCTATTGTATAAAATACAACTCACAGTTCTATTGCTTTGAGACATTATAAAAATCCTCTTTTCTCCATCAAAATAGGAAATTAATAAAATAAAAACAAAAATATATACTCTTTCCTTCTTCTACCATATAGAGAGAGGGAGAGAGAGAGAAAGAGGGAAGGGGGGTCTGGCACAACTTCATTCAAATGACCTGTGTCCTGTCACCCATTCAATATCTCTTGATGTGTGTGTGTGTGCGTGTGCGTGTGCGTGCACAAGTGCAGTATCTCTCTCTTCTGGTTTTAGGCTGGAATTCATCTGTCTGGGAACTAACTTGTTTGCTTGAGTTTGAGTTTGTTGATTAGGTAATATTGGACAGTTTTCTTGAATCTTAAAAAATCTTCAAATTGATTTAATCAGTTTAAATAGACAGGGGAGCATAACCATAAGTTCTTTGGATTTATTTTAAACACAGCCATTAATTCTGCCAAAAGCCATGTGAAAAATATGAAAGAAAATCCACTCACTTTTTAGCCAAACTTAGGGTAAAAGGAGAAGTTCACAGAGGGCACTGACCTAAGATCATTCATGATAACAATTTAGGGGCTTATGAGCCTTTGTCCAGAAAGAGCATCATGTCTGAACTTTAAATTTTATTATTTTAACAGTCATTTTGATCTATTTCACACAAAACCAGCAACAAAAATTGAATAACAACAATAACAAACAACAAGCAAGATATCATTGTAATGTTATCAGAACAAATCACCCCCATTTCCCATTCAAACATTTTTTTCTTAAATTCTTTTATTGGTACATTTTAGGTATACAATACGTTTACATTTATCATTGGGTGTTTGCTCCTGAACATGGTGTATCTTGGTTCTTATTTTTTCCCCATTACCTGTGCGCCCTTCACCCCCTCCACTCTTCCTTATTTACATAGACTTTGTTTCCATTTTTTTCTTTTCTCATAATTTTTTCTTTCCCATCTTTCCTTTCTACTTCCCCTCCCACTACCCCTACCTTTTTGGAACTTTTCTTCCTATTTCAAATGATCAATTATTCATTTTAATCATTTTAACCCTTATTTACACTTCCAGTCTTGCACACTAGAGAAACTATTTGGTATTTGCACATGTGTGTCCTATTTATTTCACTTATGAATATGGCCTCGGTATGCATCCATTTAGCTATAAATTACTCTAGTTTCTCGTTCTTTATGGCTGAGTAGTACTCCATTTTATAAAAAAACCCCGCATCTTCTTTATCCAGTTTCCAGTTGATGGGCACTTGGGCTGTTTCCAAGCTTTAGCTATTACAAATTGTGCCATTATAAACATGGGTGCACATATATATCACTGTGGTATGATTCTTTTAATTCTTTTGGAAAGATACCCAGAAAGGGAATAGCTGGGTCAAATGGGACCTCTAGTCCTAGTTCTTTGAGGTATCTCCATACTGATTTCCACTGTGGTTGCACCAGCCTGCACTCTCACCAACAATGGAGAAGGGTTCTTTTCTCCTTACACCCCTGCCAGCATTTGTTATTGGTTGATTTCTTGATAGCAGTCATTCTTTCTGAGGTGAGGTGGAATCTCAGTGTTGTTTTCATCTGCATCTGTTGAATGACCAGTGATGTTGAGCATTTTTTCATGTATTTATTTGCTGCTTTTACTTCTTTGTCTGAGAAATGTCTGTTCATTTCAGATGCCCATTTTTGAATTGG
>NW_004624821.1:4735793-4765081 GCF_000247695.1 Heterocephalus glaber | reverse complement strand
ATTCTTAACTACATGGATTTGAGACTTTTCTTTCCTTTTTTTGATAAGGTTGGCTAAAAGTTCATTGATTTTTTTTTTATCCTTTTGAAAAACCAACTCTTTGATTCATTAATTTTTTGTATTGTTCTCTTAGTCTCCATTGCATTGATTTCTTCCCTGATCTTTATAATTTCCTCTCTTGTAGGAGGTTTGGGTTTGTTATGCTCTTCTTTTTCTAGGAGCTTGAGGTTCTGCATTAGGTTATTTATTTGACTTCTCTTTGTCAAACAGTTTTTAATCTCTAAAGTTTTATGTTTTATTGTACTCAGAATTGGTTGAAACAAAGACCCTGGCATATAGCCAACTTGAATAAAAGTCTATTTTATTTAATTTGTCAGTAAAAAAGACATGTCAAATTAACCACGAACACTTGAAGTATTCATAAATATTTATAGCAGATCAAAAAATTACAAGTTTCTAGATCATTGAATTACATTCAGGCATCAACTTCAAATTAATATTAGGTTTAAACTTTCAAACTGACAGGAGGTAAAACACACTGAGTCTGTATTTACAGTCACTAAGAGAGTGGTCACATGCTGTAGAAGAATTTAAGTTTGATTTATTGTTGTCACCAATGTTGCTAAACCTCAAAATTTTGTTTTCTTCAAATTTTGCTATAAGTCTAAATTGCTCCTCAAAACTCAAAGTCAGGTACTAAGCAAGATGTAAACATAGCCAGGATGTTTTGAATAGAGTAAAATTTTAAATTTGTACATCTGAGGAGCATTTATCAAGATTCAGTGTCTTGTACACTGACCATTTACATCCTCTGTTAAGCAAGAAGTATTCGAAAGGACTTTAAGTTATCATACTTTCATATATTAGATTGTCATGGTATGGCATTTCAGCCTCAATGACAATAGGTGTAAAAACAGCACCAACATCTTGCTAAACTTGGCACCCTAGAAAAAATTCCAGTTTATTCATTCAGTGAATATTTATGAAGCACGGACTATATGTGCTGGACCTTATGTTCAGCCTTGGCAAATACCCATGGTTCTCACCCTCAGTAATTTTATAGTTGTGTGGGTGTCTTACTGTCTAGATTTAGGATCTTGAGCTAAGTTTCTTAATATTTTGGGTCACAGTATGTGTATTTCTAAAAGAAAAGAAAGATTTGTTTAGTGCCTTATGGTCTCTATTTTTCAGAATTATATTATTGATTTTTTAATTAGTTATGCTTCCATTGAGGAAAAAAAGGGATGAGATGCATCTGTAAACCATCAGGTTAGAGCATAACTTATATTTAATTATATTTAGGTAGACAAAGTCATCTGTGTGTATAGAGTCCATTTATTGGTGCATTATCATTTTCTTTTAGAACTATAATGAATAAACTGATGGAAAAAAACACAGTTACTTGGAGATGAAATTAAGGTATATAAGGGAAACAAATTCTATCCTCATAACAAATTCCATCCTCATAACAAATTCCTGCCCCTGTGACAATGACCTCTTGATGCATCAGCTTAGGAAATGTATTCATGTGTTGAGTAGATTATACAATGGCTAGAATAAGTTTATGGTTTGACAGTTGTTTGGTGATACTTTGTCCTCAAAACACTGTTTACATGAATCTATTTCATCAAAAAAGTGAATAGGTATTAAATATCTGCCAATCAAATATCAAGCCCTGTGCTTTAGTTTGCCAAAGTCAGTATGGATTTGGATAATTTGCTATAGGGAAGTAAAATAATCAATCTCAGTTGAAATAATGTTAATTACAGAGAGCAAATAATAATTTATCATCTTTGTTTGGATTTAGTTCTAATATCACATACCAGTGTTTAGAATGGTCACATGGCAATTTGCATTTAAATCCTTTTTTGATATACACATGGTAGAAACAAAGAAGTAAAAATAAAAATGTTAATTACAGAAATCACAATTCATGGAGCTACTTGGGGCAGGAGCAAAATAGCAATGAAGTAAATCTTTTAGCTGTAAATCAATATTTTATAAGAAAATTGAATTACTCTATGTTTTACCAGCTATAGCAGTTACACAAAAGCCATTAAATTTGCACCCTTCTTGTTCTAAATCGTGGAACATTCCCTCATATAGCATTTCTAAAATTGTTGCTAATTATCAAATTTAAAAGTACACAATTAAGAAAAAACCCAGATTATATCTATTTTCAAATGGCACATTAGTTTTGATTTTATATATCAAACCATAAGGTTTTAAAATATGGCTAGACACCATGAAAGTAGATCATGTCAATAGGTAGCCTATAAAAGTTACAGTGGTACTGAGGAAAACTACAAAAAATATTTTACAATTCAAATTTTTGAAACAAATTAGGAATGACTGTCAATTCTAATTTAGAATCACAAGTAGATAGGATGACTGGTCTTTGATTTTGCAAAGTTGAGAAGAGAGTACAGACACATTAAACTCTCTTAAGGCAAAGAAAACACACAAGTAAGGAGCCTCATTATAATAATGATAATGAATGAAACAAGTTGATAATAGACTACTTTAGTTCTATTTCACACCTGTCAATTAAGGAGCAAAACAGACAGTCAAGAATAGAGCCAAATCTTTGAAAGCAGTCACGACTGTTCCGCTGTAAGTGCTGAACAAGAAGTGATGAAAAGCACATGGCTTTTTTCCCACTCACTGGCCTCCCTTTCTGCTTTCAATCGGGGATAGTCAAAGTGTCTTACTTTGTGTGAGCTGCTATCACAAAATACTGTAAACTAGGTTGCCCATGAGCAACAGAAATTTGTTTCTCATGGTTCTGGATCCTAGGAACTTCAAGATCAAGTCTCTAGCAGATTCAGAGTCTAGAGAGGGCCCACTTTCTGATTCTTACATGATGCTTTCTCACTATGTCTCACTATGGTAGAAGAGGAAAGCAGATCTCTGAGGCCCTCTTTTGTAAGGACACTAATTCCGTTCATGAAGGCTCTATGGTCATGATCTAGTCATTCTCCTGAGGCCTCACCTCCTAATACAATCACACTCATGATTATATTTCAACACATGGATTTGGGAGGAACACAAATATTCAGACCATTGCATGTACCGACCAAATAAATTTGTGAGATTTAAATTGGACAATGGACACAAACACCCAGATCATATTAGAGATTCAAAAATATTAATTTTCTTCCCTGCAAAATATGGTCTGTCTTGAAGCTCAGTAGCTGGAAGTCAGTAATGGCAGGCTAACAATGATTATGTAGAATAACAGGTACTGTTAAGACAAGGTAGGAGCAGTGGAAACAGTCCAAGATACAGGTTAGCTTCAGCTTTGGGAAAACAGAGAAAACATCACCATGGTATGTTTCTCTGTACTGTGAAGGTTCAAATGAAGTTCCATGTATGAAAACATTTTGCATGGGGTTTTATATAAATATTAGAGCCTCAGAAATTTAGAATAAACAAAAGTATTGCAGTAGCCCTTCTTATAGCAAAAGATTTTAAATATTGGTATTTCATGTTGGTGTTCAAAATATATTCTGAATCCTCTTGCCACCACACATCATCTCTGCTACTATTATGATCTATACTCCCATCATATGCTCTCATTAACTTCCACAAGGAGAAGGGACTTGGCCATTTTCTTTCCTGTTCTTCGGAACAGTGTTGGACTCACTCATGAGTCCTTGGTAAGTATTGGCTGACTAGGTAAACTAACAAATGAGAGAAGATTTTAAAAGACTCTCACATAAAATTGTGATAGGAATTTTCCTACATTTATCTTTTTGTCAGTGGCCCTTTATATTTTCATGAAGACTGATTATGTCTTAACATTTGGAGTCAACTGTGTGGCATAAAATTTTCATGATTACTATATGAATTTTCTTTGAGGAACTAAAAATAGCCTATATTCACCTTGACAGCATCAGATCAATAACTGCTGCAATGAGAGTTTATTCTGGAAGTATCATCATTTTTGCCTTATTTCTAGCACAGATAAAACTTAATTTTTGTGTTCTCTAATTGATTCTCCATAAAAATACATAAATAGCACCTTAAAACTGATCAGCTATTTCATCAGGAGGCAGTATACATCATGATTAATAATTTGGCTTTAGGAATAAGCCAGAATAGAGTTGATTTCTTTTACTATTTGATTTGTGCAAGTCAACTAATGGTCTTTATTCATTTGTAAAGTGAGGATAATATTTATACCATTGGATTTTTACAATAATCAAATGAGATAAGGCAAATTAGGCTCACATGAAGCATAATCCTGAGTCCGTATATCCATCTGTAATTTTCCTTTTTTTACTAGTGTCCCCCCATTTCATCTTAACTCATGCTCCAGAATATAACTACACAGAAGCTTTTAAACTAGACCTACCAAGAATAGCCAGCACCATGCTGTCTTTAAGAACTTCCATGGAGCCCGAGCACACAAAGTAGATGGCCTGCAAAGCATCCCCCTGACGCAGCAGATACTCGCCCGGAGCACAGAAAGAGGTTTTGATGTGTAGAGACAGAGACCTGAGGCAGCCTCGGCTGGCACATTCAAACAGGGACAACTGTAAGATCTCTTTGTTCAAATGCATAGTGATGTCAGAACGCAGCTCATCTGGAAAGTCTTTCAAAAGCTGTGGGAGAAGGTAAAGGATGGAATCAAACCGAGGTAGTGTAACCTAACTGATTTACATTGCAAGAAAACAGGATGCCTTTACTACTGTTTGGCCAACCAGTGTATACAAGAGGAAATCTATGTATGTACAGTTTTGGAAATATTTTTCAGTGACTGACCTTAATCATGTGCTACTGAATGCTCAACTGATAAGTCTGGGGAAATAGAAAAAATTAATAAAAGAACCTGAAAGGAAAACATTAACTCATTTATGACTTCTCCTAAAAATTCCTACTTGAGACAGAAGTTATGGAATTGGGACCTAATGATATTTCCTCTGACATCATGATCATATGAAAAAAAGAGAAAACAAATTACCATTCCTAAAATGTTGGTTACTGGCTTGGTTGGTCAGTTGGTGAAAGGGTTGGTTCGTTTATATGACACTTTTTTCACAGTGGTGGTATGGGGTATTTATGGAAGTCTATATATAACACTTTCGCTGGAATTTTTTTGTCTTTTATTGTTTCTAATGGCTACTTTAGCTTGATTAATCTAATTATCCAACATTACACTATTGTCTTATTCTTATAAGAATCTGTTCTTTGAAAAAGGGACATTGAGAATGAAAATAAATCTATTTGATTGACCAAAGCAGCAGGTTAATGTAAACCACTAGCTAGTTCAGAGTGGTGTTATGAATGTGTAAGCCAAAGAAGATGGATTGAGTACCATGAGGGATTAAAAAATAAAGAGATAATGCATTTGCTAGGTGTATCTGTCACTTCTGATATCTGTACTTGGGCATCTTGTTTTTACCTTATGGTATGTGTTTTCTGCCTGAAAACATCAACAATAAGAAATGAACATTACCTCATTTGAATCTATTCCATTGTTGACTGACCAGGTTGTTTGAAAATATTCAAGCATCCTCTGCTTGAGCTGTTGAGGAAGGTGATGAACACGGATGAAGTCCTTCAGATCCTTGGTTCGAGTGTGGTAGAGGGACCATCTGGAGTACATCCTCTGTATGATTGCTGTCACATTTCCAAATACTAAAGCATGCATCAAGGCTAGAGGGAAAATAACATATAATGAGAAATAAGATGTAGGGGCCCACTCTTGCAGGGAGAATTTACAGTCTGTATGTCTTGGATGAAAGTGAAGCATCTTTTGTGCCCACACTGAGGTAGCTGTTTGGTACAGGCATTATGGTCCAGTCGTTTTTTTGTTTTTTTTTTTTTTGGTACTGGGGATTGAACTCAGGACCTTGTGCTTGTGAGGCAGGCGAAGGCACCACTGAGCTAAATCTCTGGCCCCCAGTCCAGCCATTTTGTTGCAGGGTGCATCCTGAAATAGTTGGAGATTGGTCAGAGTTAAGATGTAAAAACTGTCAGTAATGTTCAGAATAAGCTTTTCGTTCATCTTGTCTTTTGGCTGCCATCTGGCCTTAAAAACTTATTTTTGGCTCTATTCACATTTATAAGGTTTAATATTTATGGGAGGGATGTGGTGGCATGGACCTGTAATCTAGCCACTGGGGAGGCCGAGGTGGAAGGACCGTAAATTGGAGGGGAGCCTGGGCAATTTGGAAACACACTGTTTCCTAATAAAATAAAAAGAAGCTTGGGATGCTGTTCAGTGGCACAGTGCTTGCTTGCATGTTTGAAGACCTGGGAACAATTCCCAATACCACACACACACACACACACACACACACAGACACACACACCACACAGTTATATATAGTTTAATAACTATGATAAAATAGCTTTATTTGATAGATTATGTGATAAATTTATAGCTTGCATTTTTATTATAATAGCATAAATTTAAAAAGAAAACTTACTGTAACTAGTTAGTCTATGTGGGAATTTTAGTCTCATCTCCTAAAAGTCATCATTTAAAATTAGTTTTCTAATATTAAATATTATGCAGTTGCACTCCTTGAATATTGAGGAAGGTGCTAGAAATGCAACTGAGGATTTCTTGAGCAGTCTGAAGCTGAAATGGATGTGGCTCCAACCTTCACACCCAGAGACCATTCAAGACAGAAATACATCCACACAAGAAAAGATATTCTGCAAAGAGTCATTGCTGCCATCCTGAGAAGAAGCGGCATGGTTCATATAAATGGGACTCCTGTTCTAGTGAAGCTGGACAGTCGGAGGGTATTTCATGGAGTTCCTTTGTTTCCACAACTACTACCACAGTGTAATGAAAGTCTCCATTCACCAATAGAATCAGAGGGTGATGAGATTGAGGATAGGTGTTTTATTTTTTCCTAGAGAATAGCAGAGAGAGAGATGGACCTCACTTTCCAGGAATTGCCTACTTTGGAAAGTAGCTGGTAACCTGAAGCAGAAAAGGGATGGCAGGATTTTGTACTCCATGTCAGTAACAGAATGGAACTATAATGGCCCATGAGCTACCAACAGATAATGCAAGAAGGCTTGGATTTAGCTGGGACGCTGAAACTGAAAGAGAAAGAGCCAGGTATACTTGTACTTATGAGCAGATTAACGCTAAGTGATGTTCAGATTTTGGCCTGATCTTCATCCTAGCAGAGAAGGAAGAAGCTCAGTGTTTGAGTGACATATCTATTTCAGAAGTTTTGGGTTAAAAAAGGCAAAAATTTACTATTTTGCTTACTATAACAAAATATTAATGACCAGGAGCTATTTTAAAAGTTTCTTGGCATCAAAATAGATATATTAGTGTAAATATGCCAACATTTTGTTACATTTTCCTTCCTGAATATTACAGGGCAACCTAAATTATTTCTTTTTTCCTGTACATTTTCTAGAAATTAGAAAACACTGGTATACAAATTTTATTTTAATGTAGCCTTGTAGTTAAAATCCTTAATGGGCCAGGTATTTAGCTCAGTGGTTCCGCTGCCTGCCTCTCAAGCACAAGGTCTCGAGTTCGATCCCTGGTACCAAAAAAAAAATCCTTAATGATGTTATATATGACAGTTTCTCTACAGAAAAATGGAGGGCTCTCCTTAGTAGCAACATGTCACTATTTTGTAAAGTTTACTAAAATAAGGTTAAATTTAGGGTCTACACACAGGAGATAATATCATAGTGCACAGAGAATATATGCTTCAGAATTTAAGAGGTTGAGATTTGAATCCTGACTTTGTCTCTTTCTAATTCTGTGAACTTGTCAAGTTATATGGACTCATTTTCCTTATATGTTAAGTAGAAAAACTAATATCTTCTTTATAGGGCTATTTTAAGAATTTATATTATATATATATGCATGCATACAGACATGCCTTTAAAACATATCTAGTGTGTGTGTGAAAACAGTGGTTGCTCACTTCATAACTTTTTCCTATGAAAGTAAAAAGTGTTATGAAAGCTCAGAGTACTCAATGAAGTAAGACTTGAGGACTAGGACTCAGATTTAAGATTTTCCTGTAATTTCTTAAGTAGTGAAGAGTGACTCTTGGTGGAAATCACTTCTTGATGAAAAACTTCAAGAAGTATTCAACAAATGCCTGGAAGCTGAGCATGGTGGTACATGCCTGTAATCCCAGCATGAAGGAGGCCGAGGGAGTAGGATTGCTGTGAGTTTGAGGCCAGCCTGGGCTACATGGTAAGACCTCGTCTCATAAAACAAAAACAAAAACAAAAACAAATGATAGTCAATAAACGCCTGCAACATGCAAGTGCATGTAGACATATATTATTCCTAAATGTTTACAAGTGAAATACACTTCCCAAATGGTAAAAAATTATGCCAAGAAAAACATATATTACTCAACAACTTAAAGTTTCAGGGCTTTTTGTGGATTTTAAATAGAGTTTCTTTATTCTGTATGGTTTTATAAGCAGAACAGTTCTGATATTTAAATATCATATTTGGAAGAGAAAATCTCTATTTATGTTAAACATTCACCAAGAAAAAGAAATGGTTTTGCTCCAAGTTAAAGAAATTAAGCCCTGATTTCAGGCTGTATAATACGCTTATGGGGTGAGTGTGTGGAAGACTTATCATTCTTAACATTATGTATTAGTCTTTTCATGGAGATTAAACTGAGTTCAGAGAACAATTTTATTTCATTTATTTTAACACTGCTTTCCTTAATTATGTGTATGATTTTAACTTTGCTTTGCTTAATTATAATGTGTAAAGCACTTGAAGTAAGAGAAGTAATATGTTCAGATCATTTAGCATCCTAATTGTACATTATCAATAAAGTGAATTACTAGATTAATTGTAGTATTCATAAGAGTTGTTGGAAAGTACTAGTCTATGTCTGAATCACCATAATTTCAAAGTCTCATTTCAGCATAGGAAACTACTTCTAATTTAAGGAGTTAAAAAATAAAACCATGGCTTTCATAGTTTTTCACTTTCCAAAGTTATTATGGCCTTTCTGTCACTGATTTTCATTTCACCCTGGCAAAGAGTATGTGTAACTGTCAGGCCAAATCATCCCATCTGCTATAAAGTTTGACTCAAGAACTTCTATATCCAGGTCAGTTTGGAAATTACCACTCACTTTTCCTTCACTCCTAGCAAATTTGATGTATATAATTCCTGAGTGCTAGACCTGCTGAGGGTGTGGGAGGCTGTTTTTCTTTGTATAGGAGTTTTGGATAAAATCTATTCTGTAAAATCTCATCTCAGTATCACGTCTTTGAAGGAACCTTAACAATTGAGATCTAAGAAGAAAGTAAGCACATCTCAAATAAAAAGAAGCGCTTCTTAGTACTGTCTGGCTTTTGCTTTTGCTTTCTCCTTTTTCCTTTTCCTTTCCCTTTCTCTTTCCTTGGATTTGGGGCAACAGTGGTCTCCTAGGATATAACATAATTGCTGATTTCTTTAGCCAACTATTCTGCAGTGGCTTTGGAATGTGCTGTTTTCTCCTGATATAAAGAGTCCAGAACGAACATTTTAGGTAACCTTAGTATCCCTACTCTTCCCTCTCACCTCCTCTTTGCTCTGGATTTTTCTGTTCATTGTTACAGATGTAATGGGTTGTGGATAACAGATGGCATAGAATACCAACTGAGAAAAAAAATTCCCAATGAATTTAAATAGCAGTGCAAAAGCATCTTAAAAATGGCCTGGATTTATGGACATTACAGCTCATATGGGTCCAGTAAAATTATGTCCAGGCAATATGAATAGGGTTGGTGGACCCAAGGGAAACCTCAACTACTTCACAACAATAATGTTTCACTTAAAATGGACATGTCCTCTGTGATGAGCCATCTGTACCAGGAAACTCATTCTAATTCTCAAGACTTGAGTTGATAGTTCTATCAATTGAGGCAGTCACTACTAAGTATGGTAGAAACTTATAGGCAGTCACTACTAAGTATGATAGAAGAATGTTTAAAGACTGGGGAAAGTGTCATCAATATATTTTGTCTGAGGAAAAAGGGATATATGTAGTTATATATAAATATTTCAGATAAACTGTTTGAGGATGGAATTGTACATGATTTAAAACTTTGTGTGTTACCAGTCTTTTCTAAATGTAGATTCTAAAAGAAAAAATTAAAAAGTAGAAAGGAAAGAAGAGAAAATTATTGTTTAAATACCAATCTCTATTACTAAACTATGAACTCTTTGAAAGAAAGAATCCTATTTTCTTTATCTTTGTTACTCAAGTCTAGTTGGTATAAACTAAGTGTGCCATAAATATTTATTGAATTAAAATGAACATTTTGTTACTTGATCCTGCCTTTAAAAAGCTTTATAATCTTAATAAGTAGTTTAGAAAATTTATGAAATCTATATCTTCACCCTCATTTACTTCTCAAAGGCCACCTTTTAAAAATGATTTCGTTTAGGTCCCCTTGTGGCTATCACCAACATTTTACATACTGTGATTTTACTCCTAATACATGATTGTTAAGATAAACCCCAAAACAACCTGATATAAAGGGAAAGAACTTAGCTCATTATTATTCAGTTTCTCATCCTTCATTTAATCCTTCACTTGATAGTTATTTTAAGCTCATCTACTATAATTGTACAAGGTAAAATTAATATCATTGATGCACACAGAGAAAACTACACAAGAATTAAATTATATCTCATTGGGATATCTCAAAATGAGCGTAAATATGAAATAACTTTGCAGATGAATAATGAGGTTAATAGCATCCTGTAAGCCTCTCTTCATACTCACTAAACGTTATTCTCACCAAAGGTAAACAAAGTTATGAATCATATTATAATCAATAAGCTTTGCCTACTCTTGAGATTTCTCTAAACAAAATTATACAGGATGTCCTTTTGGGATCTGGCTTCCCTGCTGAGCATCGAGTTTGTAAGATTTATCCATCCAGCTGTATGACGTAGTCATTCATTCTCCGTACTGTAAGTTGTGTACTGAATAATAATGTCACAGTTTTCTTATTTATTCTCCTATTAATGGGTATTCCCCAATAATGACATTTTTCTATCATCCAGGCATTTCTTATTTGAGATTATTAAGATAATGTTTCTAGAGATATCTATGCATGTGAGTTGATGCATAGGTGCATAAATTTCCATTGATTATACACTTTGAAGTTGAATCATTGAGTCACAGAGTAGAGGTAAGTTCAGATTTGGTTGTTGACAAAATTATCACACCAATTGCTATGATTCTCAATAGTACAGGAAAGATCAAAGTGTTGAATATTCTTCCAAGGATGTAGGGTTCTCAATGATTTTCATTCTGGTGAATACAAAATGGTATTTAAGTTTGGTTTTAGTTTGCATGCCCATAAAAGATGTTGATTACTTTTTATGTCATTATCCATTTGGTTATTGAAAATCTATTTTTGAAGTGATTTTTTTAAAGCTTTTGTCCATATTTTTTGGGGTTGTCTTTTTTTCCTATAGATTTGTAAAAGTTCTTTAAGTATACTAGAGAAGTGCCATTTGCCAGATAAATATTTGTGAATGTCTTCTCTTATCTCGCTCCTCTCCTCTCCTTGTGTTCTTAATAATGTCTTTGTATAAAGAGAAGTTCTGCAATTTAATCTATTATTCTTCTCTCTATACTTAGAATGTTTATTTCATATTTATGAAACATGCCAAATACAAGGTGATGAAAATATTTTTTTATGTTACCTTTTAAAAACCTTATTGTTTTTACTTACATGTTTAGCTAAAAGTCTGTCTGCAATTAATTTTAATGGACAATATTAAGAGAAGTCAAAGTTGTTCTTCAACACATGGATAGACATTGGCCAGAAATATGCACTGAAAATATTCTCATTCCTCTTTTTTGCTGCAGTGTCACTTGTGACTCAAATAAAATGACCATATATGTATGGATTTGTTCCTGAACTCTTCCATTTCATTGGCTTATTCTTCAACCAGTATTATACATTCTATTGGGATTTTTTATTTAAATTACATTAAATCTTTAGTTTAATTTGGGCAAAACTGGTATCATTACAGTATCGAGTTGATCATCACTCACTGTTACTGTTGTATATCCTTCCATTATTTAAAACCACCTTTAACTTTTCTCACTAATATTTTGTAGTTTTCTGTATAGAAGGATTGCTTTCTACACTTAATTTCTAATTATCTGAACTAGATTATACATACAATTGATTTTTACACACTGATCGTCTATTCATTAACCTTGTTAACTTCATTTAATTAATTCTTATACTTCGCTGAAGCTTTTAGAATTACTTCCTTGTTTTGGGTGTTCTCAGAGTTCATGTGGATCTATCTAGGTGCAAATTTTTAAATCCTTTTCCTTAACCTCTTTGTTTTATAGTTTTAAATATTCCTCCAATGTTCTAGTGGTTTTCATATCCATAAATACAGATGTTTTTGCAGAAGCCTAGAGCATATCTTAAAATGGAAGTTTAATGCATATGTATAAAAGGTTGAACAACTGAATCACTTCTGAGGAAATTCTTGGGGTTCCTGGAGTTCTCAGATAGAACCACTTAGCACTTCCCACTCCATTCCTCTTCACTCAGCTTCCGCATACTTTTGCCCTAATTATCTGGACTTTAGAAGTTCTTCTTCTAATATTGAGACTTCCTACTTTTGTAGTAATGATGAAATCCATGCTATTAGCAAATTCATCAGCCTTGTGTTGAGATTCCTAACAAGATACCCAGACTTAAGGATATAGTAGTATATGTTTAAAAATTTTCTTTTTAAATATAAATTATTTGTGTATTTGTATAAATATTAAGTAAATAAAAGTAATTTCTAGTGTATAATGAAGTAGATATTTTACAAGAACTTTGCCAGGTCATAGCATTTTAATCTCTACCACCTTTTGTTTACATTATATTAATAACTGTCTCATAGTGTTATGGGAATTAAAGGAACAAAATACTCAATATTGTGAACATAACAATGATATGCAAGTATTTGCTTAATTAGGAAATATTAAAATGCAGGCATCATTTTTTCTAGCCTGGAGTAATTTTACAATACTACAAAGTTATTCCCCACAAACAAAATCTTAAAAGCTTTACCTAATAAATTCAAGTCACTGAGATGCCGTTTGGGATTCAAAGACAATAATTTCCTAAATGCTGCTCAAGTCACCTAACATTTTAGTGCCACAAATGGGCACTGGTTTTGCACCAGAAAAGTTGCTCAATAAATATTTAACAAAGTATTGACAAAGGGACATCATAGATTATTTCCTGTATCTTTTGGCCCTGCATAGACCCAGTGTAGTTCCCACCTGCAGTGAACAGCAGGGAATAGCTTAAACCTTAATAATTTCTGATCCAGGACCACTCACAATTGTCATAACAGATTTTTCAAATGCCCAATTAGTTGGCTTAAGCCTTGAGCATTTGAGCATTTCCCCAAATTTCCCACCAGGAGTAGAAGAAACATGGGCAAATATTAAATAAGTATAGATTGCTTATTTGTAAAATACTTGCCATTTTTCTAGGCAAAAAGATGGGCCATCAAGGAGAGGCGAAATTATACAAGCCATAATACTGGATATGAAACAGCCACCACGAGGTCTGGCACATTGGCGCTACAGAAAATGAGAATTCTCGTTTTCTGCTCCCAAGTTGTTAACACGCTGCTTAAAGTCCGCCAAGAGCTGCTTAAAGTCGCTGTGGTCCCAGCTTGCTACTGCAGCAGCTCTGCCTGCAAAGGGACTGCTTTTCCATGAAATTCTCCTGTTTCCGGTGTTTTTTTCTCACTGCTCTGAACTTTCTAACTGATTTGGCATTTAGCACTGACGCTTGGTATCGTTCAAACTCTTTCCACGTATTTCTAACTGGACCGTAAGCTCCTTGGGCATAAGGTTCGGCTTTACATTGATTTCACTGTGTTCGGGGTTAGGATTGTGTACGTCTCGCACTGCGCTCGTCACTCTCCCGTGCGAGGTGCCTGTGTGAAGGATCCCCTATTATGATACTCAAACTCTACATCATACTTGAGATTGAGGCTGTTAAAAGCATATGATAAAACACGTTTTGGGGATAACACTGTGGGGGAGAAAATGATATAAGGGTGGGAAATTTGTTTAATTCCTTAAATTAAAAACTAGCCATTTGAGATATGTGGATAATAATACTGTCGATCCTGTACCACTAGGAGGTTTTGAAAAGAGAAATTATATTGAAAACTTCAACAGAGGGAATTTTTACAAAAGATTGGTTTGTCTCCCTGGTGTTGGAGGTCTGAATGAGCAAAAGAGGGGAACAGGGGTGACATGGACATAACAAACGAAGGATGTGCTGCCACCCTTACAGCTAGATGCAAAAGGGGGAAGGAGTGGGGTTATCTGAGACTGATGCCTAGAAGAGGAGCCTTGCGGTCGCCAGAAGCCAGTGGCTGGGGTGCCCCTGAGAATGAGGGGGTCTCTGAAAAGGCCCAATGAGGCTGGTTCTGGCAGCACCTAAAACATGGATGGCTGCCGATTTGTCTTATGAATTACTAATGGTATTGTATTAAAGCACTTAGCATAGAGACTAGAGCATTAAAACAATTCATAAATATTAACTACTTACTGGTGTTTTTATTTTTATTTTCATTTTTAACCAAATTATCTACCCAGTATCCTTAATGCACTAATTAATATTAACTTGATAACACTGACCTGTTTGGGATTTGAAAATGGAATTTTACACACACACCTGCAATTCAGATTCATATAACTCCTAAACACAGGAGGTGAACAGCACTTTGAGAAAACAAAGTGTCTGCTCTTTCAAAATTAGCCATCAGGTGTTTATTCATCTGTCCAGAAAATGGAATTCATTAACAACGCAGGCTTTCATTGCTAATTTATATGTACATTAAAATGTTTGTCACCGATTTCCTAATTAGTGCCTTTAGAATCTTCCAGTGTGACCAATTTATCTCCACTGTGTTTCAGGAGAGAGCGAACAGAAAAGCAACAGTTTGCCAGACACATGCTCCTTCTCCTGGGGTGGAGAAGCAGCCCCCTTACCACCGATCAGCATGGTGCAGATGGAGAAGATCTTCTCCGCGTCTGTGTTGGCAGAAACGTTCCCAAACCCTACGCTGGTGAGGCTGCTGAGGGTGAAGTACAGAGCCGCGATGTAGGCGCTCCGGATGGATGGGCCTCCCAGGGTGCTGTTGCCGTAGTACGGGGATTCCAGCCTCTTTCCTAGCTCGTGGAGCCAACCTGCCGTGGAGGAGAGAATGAGAATTTAGCGCGAAAATGTAAAGTTCTACCACCAGCACAGGTGGGTACTGATAATGAACACTTAAGGACATGATTTGCTCAAGAGGAAGAAGAAAATAATAAAAGGCAAGTATGAGATTTTGTTGCCGTCAAAATATCGCGTTTATAGATGCTGCTCTCTATAATACATACAGCAGAGAAATGTGCATTTGAGTATGGATTGATGGCCAAAGCTACACAAGTTCCTCTATTGGAAGAAATTAACTGCAGAGATTTAAGCAGGGATTGCTGCTTTCTTACCAGTGTTACAAATTTCACTAGCCCCAGTAATCTCATCTCAACTGAAACCGTGAGAAATAAAGTGGTTGAACAGGCAGAGTATTTGAAATCCCTACATAATAACAAAAACCACAAGAGTCTAGGCCAGCTGGGCGACAGGGGCTTTATTTCTGTTCTGTAAAACCTATCTCTTTTTTACTCATTTGGACTGATGTCCACTGACCGGTGGCCTCATGTTACCTTACTCAGAAAGCCTCTGCAACCCCATTCTGCATTTTGGGGGTGGTGTGGGACTTGCACAAGGAATAGATATCTCTAACAGAACTAGATGCTTCCCTATGATTGTTTTATGATACTGGTGTACATATATGTACCAATTTTGAGTGCTTTAAATATATCTAGTTTATTATATGTCAATTATACTATCAAAATTTATAAAAAGCTCCATTAACAAAGATGAGAGAGTAGTATCATAATAATAAAAATAGTATTATCTAGAATAAAAAAACACAAGACTATTTTAAAATCATCTACTAGAATATTTGCCCCTTAAGACATTGTATTTTATGTTTTATAATCATAATATTTTAAAATTCTCTCTCTGTAATATGTACGTAAGGTTCATAAGGCTTTTTTTTAATGAATATTAACAAATCAGCACATTCTTATAAAACAATTCATTTAATGGCTGCCCAGAAAAAAGATGGGAAACCATTACATTTTTTAAGCAGGAATAGTAATAGTTTAAAGTTATAGATTGTGGAACTGTGTTAGGTAATTAAAATGCAAATTTGAAGCTGCTGAGAATTCCTTGGGATTCAGGAGAAATACTTAGTGATGAGCACCGTGCCTGATTCACCCCATGTCTTTAGAGAAGCGTTTTCCAACTTTCTCCTGGCATCAGTAAAAATCTAGGAGACTTGTTGAACAGATTGCCAAGTTCCACCCCAGCACAGGGGAGGGTGAGGAAAGGACAGAAATTTCCTTTGTAACAAGCCCACAGGTGATGCTAATGCTGCTGGACCACTTTAAAATGCACCACTCTGTAATAATGGTTCCCAAAGGTGGCTGCAGCTGGGAAAAGTTGTTAGAAATACAATGTCCAGGTTCCACCTGCACAAACTGAATCAGAATTATAGGTACCATCTCCAGATGTCGGTATGGTCTAACCCCAGTAGAATCTGATGTAAAAGCATGACTTAGAACCCTGCTTTCTGTGTGCTAGAATTTAGCAAAACATCTGACAGTAGTAGGACTTAATAAATGTTAAGTTTAAAAAGTGAATGCATTAATATACAAATGTCTCTTTGTGATGAGATAACATGACAATATTGATGTGGATATAATACACGTGAAAAAGTAAACTGGTATTAGATTTATACCTTGTGATAAAAATATTTTGATGATAGAAAATAATTATCAAATATAAGTTTTATGTGACAAAATGTGACTCCATTAGTAAGTTACAGACATTCAGTATGTCTAGAAAGATTTCATGGAAAGAATAAACTCTAAATTCAAATATAGATTTAAATCTGGACTCTGCTATTCATATGCTATGGGAATAATTTCTTTGAGTTTCAATTTTTCTCGTTTTAAAAATAGGGATTCTGTCTAACTTGCAGGGCTGCAATGAAGTTAAATAAGGTGCCACTTGAAGAAGATGCCAACCATTATAACTGGTAGAGGTTTAGGATATATATATCATTGGAACAAAGAAAGCACAAAATTCAGAGAGATAAGAGAAAATATGAAGCCAGTGGTGAATTATGGAGAAAGGAAGGTGAAGAAAAAATTTACTTGTTAGGACTGAGAAGTGGCATGTGATATAATTTAGCATTTCCTAACTAATACATATGGAAAGGAGAAAGAGTAGGGGGAGAGTATTTCCTAAAATTTGGAGGGTTCTACTTCTATTTTTGAATCTGAAGGAAGACATGGTCCTTTTCTCAGGAGACACATAGTTTTGTACACATTTTCAGGTGGCTCTTGGTTTTCTACAGTTCTTTTATATATGCCTGGTCCGAGGACATAGATTAAAAATCTATGCCTTAGAATTTTAAGTGAGAGAGAGAGAGGAGGAAGAGGTGATATAGCATGGTTTGGTAAAACTTTATGTAAAGAGGTTTAGAAATAAAGACAACATATCCAAGAATAGTTAAAATATCACAAAAGCAAATTGAATGTGCATTTAAAAATATTATATTGCATGCACATGCAATGTAGGAAGAGAAGCATATGCCAAGTTGGGGAGCAGGACTGCTGTATTTATCATCGTGTTCAGGATGGTGGCTTCTACAAAGCAGTGCTTTCCCAGCTACTAGATTGAAGTGCTGTTAGCTGCGGACACCAATGAGGTTCTGGTAGCTTGGGGACTGGCTAATTTTCAGAAATCTTCCAAGTTGTACTCTGTAAAGAGTGTCATATCATATCTGCTTGACAAAAACAATAAAAGGGCTTTGTTTCTTTGCTCCATGTTGGTCATCCTTGCCAATTATAGGGAAGCTGGAGCAGCTGAAAAATGTCACTTTGTCCAGAGAATAAATATTGCATGACCTAATTTTTGTTTTGGTTGATACACAGAAGGAAAAGAAAATACTTCAAATAAAGGTGCTGTTTTTTCTCACCTTAGTCTGCTGTCTAGTCAGACCATGAATATACAACTGGACCCATGTGTTGATCTTTAGTTGAATTAAAGGATTTACTTATTTATATACGTAACTCAAAATTTTCTCATTAAAAAAGAAAACAAAGCCAGCCATTTACTTAAATGTTTTAATTGGAACAAAAGTAAAATGTGTAAGTATTCTCTGAACCATATAATTTGATTTCCTTAATAGAGTAGGGTAAAAGTTTATGTTAGGACACACACATTATATTCTCACTTGATGTCTGTTCATTTACATATATGTGAAATTGTGTCCCGGAAGTGGTTAAGGGAGCACCATATGGATGAACAACAGACCTACTTTTTGTTGATACTGTATCTCTCTTCTGTCTAGCCAACTGTTCTATTTTGAGAAACATCTTGTTTTTTAAAAATGTTTGCTACTCAATTGTGTTCCAGCTGACAGAGCAGAACCAATAATGATAATGAAAAAAACTGGTAAGTTGGAAGGAGGTAACACCCACAAATCAGGGGATTGACTCTGTGGGCTAAATAAAACTTTTTCACAGAACAGCTCCACTGAAAGGACAGCACATGTTCCACTGTAAGAAGACAACATGTTACTGTACTATACAGAAGAAGCAATTTAGCCAATTTGGGATCCAATATTTTTTTGTGCCAGAGAAGCTCATGTCTCTAAAGGAAGGGATGTCCTAGAACAGTCTGTCTGTTTCTGCTCTTTTTTGTTTTAAAGAACATTTTGAGGGAAAAAGCATACACATTATGAAGTAGAATTTAACTATATTGAATGCACTGTCATATGATACAAAGAAAAGATATAAAATAATCCTATTATTACTAAAATACATTAGATGAGTAGAAGTAAATTTGTGAAATAATCAATCTCAAAGGGAAAATAACTTTTAATGATCATACCTGGAAAAAGCCTGTATGTATGAAATTCAACATAGTGTATTTATCCTCGCATACTTATCATGGGACCAGTATTTTACTTAAATACATATATTTAACTCTAAAGAGGAGTTTCTTATTATTTTATTTTCTAGGTTTCTTATAACAATACATTTAGTTTGATTAAATGTGTGTTTCACAATTTGTACAGGTGTGACTTGTTTAATACAGTAGCTGTGTTTTTGAAAAGTTTTGATTTATATTAATATTTAATAAATAAACATGTTTCAGACTAGAAATAAAAGTATGTTGATTAAGGAAAATCCATAGTGAATCTCTTTGGTTCTATAGAACACTTCAGTAATATGAAAAAAAAATCTCAGTTAAATACAAGCTTGTAAAATTAGATTTAGATGTGTATTTACCTATGTATGTGTACAGAGAAAGAAAGGGAAGAATTAGCAAATAATCACACCTATAATACAAAATGGTGTTCCACTTATGAATGAATCGTGTTGTAACAGGAATCACCTAGAAGCAAGGATGGAGTCCAGATTAGAGTTTTCTTGTTAGGAGACTAGCACAAGGTTAGTATTTCACTCAAGTGCCACCTGTGCTGCAAGCACTGCTGAGGTGATACATCTTGCATCTCATTTACACACACCAACCCTGTTGAATAGATACAATTACGATCCACATTTTGATTCATTATTTCATTAATGATAACAATACTTTGGGAATTATCTCTATGTGAAAAAGAAACAGAGGCTCAGGAAATTTAAAATAACTTGTTCAAATTGGCAGTGTAAGGATTTAGCACAAATATGTCTGCTGTTTGGTTCAGCAAACATCTTCAGGAAACATCAGGGAAGGCACATGGAAAAGGGAAAGCAGACAGTGAAGTATGCATCATCAGGAAAGCTACCACTCTAGATAATGAGAGCTTAATCCTGTTGGGAAATCTCTGGGAACAGTGTAGAACACACAGCCCTTTCAACACCAGGGAATATGCACACCAACAATCATCCTTCAGTGATTAAGGACTGCTCTTGGGGAGTGTTGATTCTCCACCAGTGCCATGTCTCCTAGCAGAAGCACCTGCTTCAGCTTGGCAGAAAGCCTTGGGCAACTCGATACAGAGCCTAAGGATAGAATCTCAAGGGTTGAGAAACCAAGAGAGGAGCACCATCCTTATGACGGCAGCCAGCACCTACTGAATGCAGTACTTTGCTAAACTTCAATGCTAAACATTATTTTCCCACCACTCACAGAAATTCTGCCTTTTTTTTTTGTTGATCCCAACAGACAAATTAAACAATTTTCTTTCTCTTTAAAAGTAGTGTGATGCAAATCCACAACTTTCTAATTTAAACCTCCTCATTCTTTCTGCTGTACTACATAAAATGGCACTCATTTTATTTTAGTTTATTCTCCAGTGGCCTTTTAAGTGTGTTTGGATTTTTTAAATTTCCAGCCTCAGTTATGATTGACAAATAAAATTGTATATATTTATGATGTACATCATGATGTCTTGATATATGCATACATTGTGAAATAATTACCAAAATCAAGCTCATTAACATATCCATCAACTCATGATTCTCTCTTTTTTTGTGGTAAGAATATTTAAGATGAACTCTCTTTGCAATTTTCAAATTTACAATTCATTTACATTATTTACATGATTATTAGCTACATGGTTTCCATTATTATTAACTATGTCACCATGCTATGTAATAGATCATTTCAAATTATCATTTAAACTGTACTATGCTGAAATAATTATTAAATAAGTTTGCATTTTCAGTACCCACTTTTACTTAGAGTGGGAAAATGTATCCCCAAAACATAATGTCACACTAGAGAAAATAGATGAATCATTTAAATATAATCTGCAATGTAAACATGGCACACTTTGGCATTTAGAATCTGAACATAACTTTAAAGGTGATCAAGAGTCTTCATGGAAAGCGCAGAATTGCAGTTAATGCGTGCTTCACTTGCTTTCTTAACTCTGAAGACCCACTGAATCCTTGTGGACTTCATTAGAGTGAGATGTGGAGAAGCACTGAGATTCCTAAGAGGCAGAGCCCTGGGAGAAAGTGATTAGAGATGGGACAACACATGAGCTCTTCTCTGCTGTCTTCATGGCTCTTGGCAAGGGGCTTAGGGGTAGGATGCCCAGAAGCAGAGGTGACGGACTCATACCAGGATAATGTCAGAAGTCCGAGTGTGTGCATGTTTTTATACGCAAGTGTGTGTGTGTGTGTGGTGTGTAAGTGGGAGGTGTGGGATGGTAATTATGACTCAAAGCACTTGTGAAGTATTCTGTTTACTATCAGATACTTTATCTGCGTAAATATCAGAGAAAAGCTTGATATTTCATGCACATTTTCTCTTACAATTTATACCTCATAGAACTAATAAGAAGCATCACTGATAAAAAAAATCACCATTCTTCAAAGTACACCTGCTGCCTGATACTACAATATTCTGTTGTTTTTGTTTTTACTTTTAACAAAATTCTTCATTTTGAAATAATTTTAGTTCTATATAAAAAGTTACCAAGAGTACAGGGAGCCCTTGTATATCATATGACTTTCACCCAAGTTTAACTAATTAGTCAATTAATTTAGTGGTTGTCTTAGTCACATTGCAGGAAAACAATAGCTGACAACCACAATTGAAAGCAGAAGGGGTTTATTTTGGCTTACTTTTTAGTGCAGTCGGCCACTTCCAAGGTGGGAGGACACGATGGAAGGGCCTAGGTGGAGGGGAGCCATTCGTGTTCTGGCATCCAAGAAGCAGAGGCCAGAGTGGAGCCGGGAAGGAAGATGCAGCCTTCCAGGTCATGCCCACACTGCCTCACCCTTCTGACGACTCTCCCTCCTCATGACAGCTGTAGCATCCTCATCATCCAATCACCTCCCCAAAGCCCACCTGTCATCACAGGAGACTTTGTGGGGACATCTAGCCACAAAGCATAACAGTGATACTGGGAATTGAACGTAGGGCCTTCAAACTGAGCTAGGTTCCTTTCTCTTTTCCTATTTTCTGATTTTGAAACAAGGACTTGCCCAGGTTAGGCTTAAAATTGCAGTCCTCCTGTCTCAGTCTCCCAGAATGCTGAGAATATAGGTATATCCCCAATTTTAATATCTTACCTTACCATTTGTCAAAACTATGAAATTAATAGACATGTCAAAACTATGAAACTAATATTGGTATACCAGCAACCAAACTATGGACTTTTCACATCTTAATTAATTTAAGAAATACATTAAGGAGAAGTTCACAGACTTCATCTCCAAATCTTACCCTCTCCTCCATCCTTTCCCTATTTCATGAGATGTGGCCAAAGGTATTACAGGGAGGGTACAAGGTTGTAGTGGCATTTGATATTGACTTGTTGAACTAGAATGGAGAATCAATCAGTAAACTTAAGGTCCAAATTTGACAGGAAAATGGTCATTGTTTGGGGGTTCTACTAATCTCAAAGTTTCATTCTCATAAACCAAGAGAAGTCTTACATTTCCAAAATGGTACAGTCTACTTTTGAGGTAAAAGATTGAGAAAAAAAAAAAACTCATCAAAAAATGGAAGTGGATAGGCTTTGAGTCAGAAATTGACATCCTATCCGCGGTTTGTCACTAATTAAATAGCTGTGTGATGTTTAATGTGTCAATTAACCTTTCTGGTCTTTTGTATCTCAAACTTGAATGTGAAGTGATAGAATTGAGTAATTGTTAAGTTTTCTTTTCAGATCCAAGTTTTTATGAACTGAGATCCTGTAATATTTCTTCGCAAATGGTTAACTTTTTCTTTTCAAGGCAAAATTCTTGCATAATAACCCATGACTTTGTGAATTCATATTTCATTTTTAATTATTTGGATAAAGTCCCATCAGCAAATGTTTATGAAATAAAGATGGAAATACTTCACATTTTGATGCATGTGTCACTTCTGCTCTATTTCTATTGCCAAACAAGCCTTCAGAGCAAGGAGTATTATACGATGTTAGTACTGTCAAGAAAAAAAGTACCACGTATGCTGAAACTAGTCTAGAGTTTGTCAATTCTCTATACCACATAAAATTTGAAAAGTATAGACAACAGAAATGTCCTGAATGTTGACTTCTGAGATGGGGCATTTCACTTAAGCAATGATTGGTTAAAGATTAAAACTGCCAAAATAGGCAGATATACCCCCCACAAAAATACCTAGAAAGAATGAAAAATATGAAACTATTTGAAACCACAGTTGAGCAGCTACTGTAGAGTTTTCTGACTGATCCTAAGAAGAACAAGTCACCTGTTTCCAGGTAACTAGGCCACTTCCACATGCTTCTCAAATCTCAACTAAAAATAGAAGAAACTGTAACAAAGATTAGGCTCATGGTTAAGTTGGCAGAACATAAACTATGAACTATTTGCATTTAACCTTCTTGCATAAAATACTTGCAATTCAAAATGCTTCCATATCTATCACCCAACATGGGTATTTTTTCATGGATAATTGTTTTAGTGTTTCTTGCAGCTTAAATGAATTTCTGGGACATACATTTTATGCCTTAGTTCAGAGTACCATTACTAAGATAACCATTCACTCTTAAATCATAGTTCAAAGCATTCAGCAGTTTACAAAACCTTAATTCAAAGCATTCATCAATGGTACCTGTAACAAGACCACAACCTGTTTTAGGAAGACAATTATGGTAAAAAATAATTGAACCCAGCTGTATAATTTTATTATTGGTATTCTAAAGTACATGATCATTATCTGCTCCAAATTTCCTCCTTGCTGGGTGTGGTGGTGCATGACTTCTCTTTTCTTTGAGAGGTTCAGAATGGGGCAAAGTTAGGGAAGAAAAATTTCTTGGAAATCGAGGATCTTCCATCCTTCATACTAACAAATGACTTTCCTTTATGAGGTACTGAAGACATTAAATCAACAAGATATGGAATGTATTGTGGCATCAGTTCACCTTGCTATTACTCAGTTCCTTATGATAAAAGCAGCATGTCACAACATTCTCACTTGTTCATTCAGGGTGGGAGATAATGCACAGATTACCTGAGATGATTATGTAGTATTTAATTTAATCCTATATCATGCAAATTAATTTCTTACATTCAAAGAGTTGTTTCACAACCTGAAGTGTCAGTATTAAAATGCTGGTACTTAGGAAGGTTAAAATAGAACATGTCAAAGGGGAGATACCTGTTGGAAGGAAGGACCAGGTTTTGGATTTGAGTTTGTCCGAAAGGAAAATCACACCATTTAGCAGACCGTTCTACTTCTTGATCCTTGCTGTCAGTTAAGGTTTTGAAGTGGGTGAACTCCGGCCTGACTTCACCCCTTTCATAGAGTTAGCTGCTCTAGTGGACTTTGCTCTATAATTGATCTTTTCTTCTATCTGTAAATGAGAATTTCTCATGTTGTTTTCCTTCTGCTTAGTATCACTATCATCTAAGATATATGGTTTGTGGACCTAATTATTTTTATTTTGAATATGGAAATTTTGTGAAGTCTTTCTCTTTCTCCCAGAAGCCCTGGATATTATTCCAAAGGCATTTGGTGGGAACTGATATTCAGTGGATGCAAAGATTTGGATAATAGAAGAGCTTTTTGGAACCACAGATTGAATTCCCAGCAACTTTCCAATGATTCATTTTCCAGGAATAGAACTCTTTGGTTACTCTCTTGTGGCCATTGCAAGAGATTTTATGTAGGTCAGACTCGTGCTGCTGAGAAATTAAAGAACTCACGACTTTTGTTTTTCTTGTGAGAACTCACTTTCCAATATAGTTTCTTTGACTTTATTAAAGATATGGGATAAACTAAGAGCTTCAAATCACCTTTTAGCCATTCCACTCATTGGCATTTGAGTTTTAATTTTACTCACAGACCTCACCTGTTTACAAATCCATTATTTGGAGACCATATGACTTTTTGATGGATTTAAAACAATGGAAACAAGGGCAAAAGACAAGTTAGTCTCTGGCCTGGTATGCAAAGACTAGCTTCATTCATAATGTAATCAAAGTGCAATATATAGTTTGAAATACATAAACTTAATCAGAATCTACAGTAGTTTTTTAAAAGCATTGCCAAAATGTTGAACTAAAGCATTTAAACATATAAAGAATGTGATTGACTAGTCCATATTTATTCCCAATGCACTTAAAAACCTTCCAGGCCCTTCTTACTTTGAAGATATAATGCTTTTACTTTCTTTGCATCAATTCTTAGATTTCTCTTTCTGGCCATGTCTACTGGTGCTTTTTGGCCTTGCATTTTGACATTTGAAATATTATATGGTATAAAAACTTGTTATTTGAAGCCATGGATATTTCTTTATCACCAAAAAAGGGGAAAGGGAAAGGGTCTGGAGAAAGGAGAAAGAAGAAAGAACATGTAATAAAAGAACATGAAGGAGAAAGGTCTGTGAAAGGGGATTGAAGACAAAGAAAATATTTACTGGCAAAAAGTAAAAATACAGGATAAAAGTGACAATGATAAATGGTAAGAAAGCAAAAATATATTTGATTTAAAAGTAGGGAAAAGTGGAAAGGAGGGAAACATTAGAGTGGCTGGTGGTTAAGAAGTAAAACCTGTTGTTTTTTGTTTCGGGGGTGCTGGGGATCAAGCTTTAGAAAATGCCGAGCAGGCACTTTATCACCGAGCAACGTCTCTGGCTTGTTTTTTGTTTTGTGTGTGGCTCAGTTTTGTGTGTTTCACCTCCTCTCTGTTCAGGATCATTTCATTACCCACTGGGCTAACCAGAAACTCGGAGGTCATCCACTGTGGTACTCAACTTACAATACTGAATCAAATGATATCTAGCTTCTGACCATCAATGCTAAGGCCAAATTTATTTCATTTCTCAAATGTATTAAATCCATTTCAAGACAATTTTTATTATCAGAAGGTCCTTTATGATGTAGAAAATATCCAGAGGCCCAATTTGCACAACTACCTTAGAGGTTTGGGATATCAGAACCATATAAGCTAATAGGAATCTTATTTACTCATTTGTCTAAGTCTTGCCTTACCAGTTTGGAAAAAATGTGCTGATTATATGTCCATGTGTGGTCTCTTACAAAACTCTTCAGTCCAATTTCTGGGAAATACACATGTTATTCATTGTCTCCAATGATTAAGGGTACAATTGTCAGCATCTCAGCTCAAACCCCATCATTTCTATACTGTTATCTTTTTGGTCATGACACCATTTCATGTCTTTATTTCTCCTTTTCTGAACACTGTGCATATTACCATAGTGTATATTTGATGTTTTTCCCACAACTAAACACAATGTTGTTTATGTGTGTGCGTGTGCCAGCAATTTTCCCTTCATGCCAAGACCTCCTGAATTCTCTGTTCTCACATTCAGTTCCCAGCCAACTTTACAATAAAATCAATTCCTTTTGCTTTTCTGTCACTCCTGAATCAAGGAACGAACATATTACTGTCATCATTTCTAACCTCCAGTTGTCTCTAGCCCCTAATCATTTAACTAATTCACTAAGAAAATATTTAGTGTTCATAAACAATGTTCAAGATATTGTGTGAGAGATAAAAATAAGGATACATGTTTTTAATACATCTGTTGGGGAAACTATAAGTGTAAAATATGAGTTTGACTTAACTAAGTACTACTGGCTGGAGCAATCAGAAAGGGTTTAGAGGAATTCAAATTGTGGTACACAGAGTATTTAGGACTAGGGTAACAGGATTTAGAAAAGCTACACCTAGCAGAGATAAAACACATGAACAATAGTCAAAAATCCAGGAAAATATAAAGCATATATGGGAAAAAAAGGCATTAACACAACTGGCTCAAGTTAATGGTATGTGTAGGGACCCTGATAAGATTACAGGCATTGTAGTTGTAAGTACCACCTTGCCTGCCAGGTGACCTTGGCATGCATTCCAAACCCTGTAGGACAAACAAAATTGTTAAGACAATTAGCTAAGCCTTTCCTACAGGCCACTAATGTCCAGAATGTTTCTTAACTGATGGGCCAATAGTTCCTGAGAAATCTCAGGTACATTCTGGTTGGCCAAGGCCAAGGCCCACCTTTGTCAAGTATAACATGTGTACCCCTTCCTGCTGCCTTGGGGTACAAAGATCCTCCTGTCTTGCTTCTCTCCAAGACACATATCTGTCCATAACTCCCTAATAAGCAGTTTGTGTCATTCTTTGGTCTCTCAACACCTTCTTTGGCAGTTGGTTCCCCTACACTGTATTTTTATAAAACAGCATGGGATGAGAAGGGATGTCACGTACATTTAACCTACAAAAATTTCAAACTTATATTTTTCTTTTCTTCAAAGGTATTGAAATCGCATGAATATATGGGTTTAAACTGCTGCATCAAGGACTGATATTTAATATAATGGCTAACTTCTTGACAAAATGTTAAGACTTGGATGAATCAACAAAAAATTGAAGGGAAGCTGTAGATTTTCTCCAATGACAAATTAATTTAGTCACATATAAATAACTTGCATAAAATTATAGACAGTTTGTATATTACTTTATGTTCTTTCATGGGATCCTGGTAAAACAAATAAAAACACCCTAGAGCTAAATGATCTTTTAGGTCATTTATAGCTCAAAGGAGATTTTGCTATTTTACCATTAAGAAAATTCTTGTGCCGGATTTTAGGTCCTTTGAACAAGTAATTTTACTCTGTTAACATGGCATTCATACTTAACATCTCAGACCTCCCATCCCTCAAACAGAATTGCTCAGGTACCAGGAAAACAAATTATGCTAATGTAGTGAAAAGAGATTTTTAGAAATGCTTAATATATAACCATCTCTTTCTAGTTATTATATTAATGGTAGTAATTCTTTGGGAAAATGTGACAATTTTATATACTGAAGATTAAATTTCTAAGAGAATACATAAGGGAATGTGTATAGAGACAATGTAGACATTGTATAGAGAAAAATGGAATAGAGAAAAAAAGTCTTCGTGATTGCTCATTTAAACCCTACAAGATTTTCACTCCTTACTATAAAGTAGATATCTGAGATATTGAAAAATAGAACCTACCTTCTAGAAGTTTATTCTCTTGTTAGAAACTCAGTTCACACAGACTAAAAAACAGGCAAATAATTATGGAAAATAAAGAAATCTGAAAAAGCACCAAATAGATTTTCTCTTGTGTTTGTTAGAAAAATAGTTAAAACAATAATGATCTATAATATGTTTATGACTCAGTTTTTAACAACTAGTCAAAAGATAGACCAAAAAATTTCACATACAATAAAGTAAAATAAAATTAAAATGAAAAATGTTAGTTTGGATTAAGTTTGCATAAGTAAAAACTTTCTTAAAAGTCCAGGCATGGCGGAGCACATCTATAATCAAGCACTTTGAGAGATCAATGTATGAGAATTGCATATTCAAGGCCAGACTGGGCAACTTGGTGAAACTCTGTCTCAAAATAAAAAAAACAATGGGCCCCCAGCACCCAGGAGAAGAGCTGCCTCCAGTGCAGATAAGGTGAACCTTCCAGGGCACTGTACCACTGGCCCCAGGGCTGAGGAGGTGAGCTGTGTGGGTGCCAGCAGCACACATGCCTGCCCCCCTGGTGAAATGAGAAGACACATAAACAAGTTTCAAAACCAGACTCCTAGATCACCTAGAGCAAGCCCTAAGTCAAACAAGATGGAACAATCTGATACTCAACCACCTGGACTCCCTGAACTGGCAACGAAAGAGGATCTGGAAAAAATGAAATCAGAAATATTTTCTCAGATAACAGCAGAGATTGTACCCATAGTGCAAGATATGAGTAATAAATCTAGAGAGGACACAGATAAAAAACAGAGGAGCTGAGGAACATGATGGAATCCCAACACAGGAAACAAATGGAATCCATAAAACTGATGCAAACAGATTTCCAGGAAATTAAAAACTCCACTGAAAGTTTATGCAGCAGAATGAGCCAATGTGAGGACAGAATTTCAGATACAGAAGATAAGATTGCAATTAGTGACCAGGAAAAGAAAAATTGCTTTAAAATTGTAAGGGATCACCAGAAATCAGTCCAGCAGCTGCTAGATGATGCAAAGAAGAATAATATAAGACTGTTTGGAGTCAACAAAGAAATAGGAGAGAGTGCAGATGACATACAAAAACTGTTCACAGAAGTGATGGCAGAAAACTTCCCAAGGAGGGGAAAAGAACTTGATATACAGATAAGTGAGGCATATAGGACTCCAACTAGCCATGATTAAAAAAAAAATCTGCACATAGGCATA
>NW_004624821.1:4721484-4731737 GCF_000247695.1 Heterocephalus glaber | reverse complement strand
ATTCCACAGTGATATATGTGCGCCCATGTTCATAGCAGCATAGTTTGTAATAGCTAAAACTTGGAAACAGCCCAAATGCCCATCAACTGGAGACTGGACAAAGAAAATGTGGGTTTTTTTTTTTTTAATGAAATGGAGTTTTACTCAGCCATAAAAAGGAGAAATTAGAGACATTCACAGCTAAATGGATGCACATTGAGGTGATACTCAAGTGAAATAAATAGGATACACATGTATAAATACCAAATAGTTTCTCTAGTGTGAGAAACTGAATGTGTAAATAAGGACTAAAAGGTATAATAGATAATGTGAAATAGGAAGCAAAGGGGCAAAGGGGAAGGGGAAGTGGAAGCAGGAGGGGTAGGGGAAAGGAAAGAAGGGAATGGAATTAATATGAGAAAATGAAAAAAATGGTAACAAAATCTGTAAATAGGGAGGGATGGAGGGGTTGAAGGGAGGGCAGGGGAGGGGGGAAAAGATAAGAACCAAGAGAGAGATTATGTAAAGGTGCAGATTTCCTATGATGAATGTCATCATATTGTATACCTAAAATGTACCAATAAAATTAATTTAAAAAAGAAAAAAGAAAAAAAAAACAATGAAAAAAATCCTGGGGATGTTGCTTAAATTGTCTAGCATGTGTGAGGCCCTATGTTCAACACCCAGTACACTAAAAAGAAAGAAAAGAAATTTCAGAATGAGGTAGAGGTAATTCTTATTGTCTGTTTCTGAAGATGGCATTTGAGATGAGCCTCAAAAGGAGAGTGTTGTGTTGGAAGAGCATGCATTAAAAAGCATTTTAGGGCAGAGATTCAGTGTGAATGCATGAAATGTAGTGTGAATGTATGAAAGTAGGAAATCTCACTATTTATTTAAAGAATTGTTACTGGATGTGTTAATGGTGGAAAATTAATGAATAGCTGGGACTACAAAATAAAATGTCTAGTAGAGAATGAATCAAGGACATATGTAGGTGAAAGAGGCCGAGTATTTCACCTAGAGGTTGATGAGCTTAAATTCTGGAAGAAGTGAGGAGTGCAGATCCCCTGGAGGGAACTCGGCAAGGCCCTACTCTAGCATCAATGTACATCAAGCCACATGTCATCTTCCCAGAGAATCTGGAAGTCAGAATACTATGGCAAAGCTCTGTTATGTAAGCATTGGCAAATAATTCAGAAATTGAAAAGGATAGTGTAATCACCAAAGTATTAACATTTGTGTAGGTCACCAGTTTACTGTCTCAGAGAAAAAGTGAATAAAAGAAGGTTAATACCAAAATGATGGATTAGGGTCCTAGCTATGATTTGCAATATTACCTTCGTGACATCAGAGACAGAAGAGGTGTGACTTAATGGATTAATACAGTACTTTAGGAATTTTTATCTAAACTCAAGAAACAGAAACACAGAAAATGCTTTTCTTCACAATATTTTCCAATTGTTTCATCCAGCTGTACATTCTCATGAAAAGAAAGAAGTTCAGGTGCTGTTTTTAGGTAATTGGTCTCACACATTACTCTTGCACTAGTGAAAAATTTTCCTCTGTTATTCTAATTGTGTGAATGTTTTTATAAAAGAGTTTTGCATTTATAAAGAATTTCCACTAAAATACTTTCCCCATGTGAGATTTTAACAAACATGAACATAACTCATAGCTACATGATAGGAAATAAAAGATAATTAAATATTTGATCTAAACTAATTAGACATCTGGCACGAAATATTCAATACCTCTTTTCTCATTTTTTGCCATGTGTATATGTGTGGGTGTTTGCTTTGTATTTAGGATTTTTTCCAACCAGCCACTGACAGAAGAAATAATTAAAATATGTTTCATAGTCTCCAACCCTAAAAAGCTCTTGCCAAAATCTCCTTGCTAATACATCCTTTTTTGGACACAAGCCTTTTTTTGGTTCTTTTTGTTTGTTTGTCTGTTTTTTTCATTGAGCGTAGTCAGAAAAGACAGACATAAAACTCAATTTTAATTCCTCAGAAACTCAAAACCCAGCATCCTATTCACTATAAAAAAAGATTTAAAAGGACCTCTCTTCAAAAAGTGGTGGATTCACATCCTGATGGATTTGTCTATACCTTTGTCCTCTATGCTACATTCAAGTGGACAGGTAGAAATTAGATACCAGAAGATCCATTTAATTGGATTGTTAATGACCAAAGTAAAGGTTAATGCACACCTACCTTTATGTAGCTTTTGATATCCACATTAATGTTTTATTTTGAAGATATTCAAAAATTAACCTTTGGCTTGATAGTCCTCTGTGAAACTATGTTTGTTCTCATACAACAAAATGAGCAAGATGTGTTCTAAATTCAGACTTCAAAGCCTAATCTTTCTATTTACTGTATGTGTACATTTATGTGTACCTACTGCTCTAGGGTACAGTTTACAAAATAGAAACAAAGTTAGCAACTTTACCAGGTTGTTATGAGGATTAAATAATGCAAAATGATTAGTAAATCCTCAATGCACATTGATTGCTACTGCAGGCTTGCTACTGATATTGTTATCGTTCAGATGGTAGTATTTTATTAAGTGACTACAAAAGCTGATTTTGTTCATATGAAACTCTTTGTAACTTTGTGTTGAAAGCAGTACTCAGACTGCCTACAGTCTGTACAGAAAACCTAGTATTGGTGGTCAGTGATTACAGGCTTATTTTTAGCATTTTTCCAGCCTGAAATGCAATTCTGTCAAGGTGTATTTGGTATGGCTTCTTTGAGTGTGACGCACAGAAGGAAGGTGGTATATCTAATTTTATCATCTGCCCATAAAATTATGTTTTAGTGCTAGCTAATCCATTAATTTTTAAAATATCCTGGTTTTGGCTTATTGGTTGCAAAACTGTTCTGTGGCTTAAACGGTGTATTTTGGGATATGCGGTGACTTTTTGTGACCCACGGGGTGGGTAATGCAGGAAATGGTTTTAGAGAGTCAATTAGCACATGATTCATATCAACAGTGGGTCATCAGTGAAGTTACATGATCCCAGCTTCCAACAGAGCATTTTAAGTCTTTCATACAAAACTGTTTGTGCGCACCAATACAAATATATCTGCCAAAATCCAGAATATAATACCATGGTACATTAGGAATCAGAAGAATTTGAGGTACTTAAGTAAATGAATAATCTAGTGTTCTTTGGTTTGAGTATCTGTGATTTCTGTTTTAACTACATATCATGGTCATAATAACTTTGTGTGCAGAAGGAACACAATGAGAAAGAGAGAGAGAGAGAGAGAGAGAGAGAGAAAGGAAGAGAGATAACAGTGACTCATTGCCATAGAAAGTTATGGAATTGGCAAAAACTGACTTTCTTTTAAATTGGTGAAATAAATACTTTTCATTCTTTAGAAAGGAAATATTCCATCTCTGGGTGGCAAGATTAGTGAAATTACTTTATTGAAATCTCTGTTTCTGTGAGTTACTCATTACTTTAAGACTACCAATTTGATAAAAATGTTTATCTGATCAAACACTGAATTGATTTTGATTGTGCCATTTTGAAGCTTCTATTTTAACCCTGATATTTCCATTGTGAGATTAGTAATGCAACCATTCACAATAGAGTGATAGCACATTTCTGGCTCTTATCTAGAAGGTACATTTAGCATTTTGTTAAGCTAATCTAATTTTTGGTTCAGGTATCTATGCAGAGGTTTTTTTTTTTACATATTATCTTTAGTTTTTTAGTTTATCATTTATTAAGATAAGTTATTTTATATGTAAACTTTACACTGAAGATTTCATTAATCAATTTTTAAAATCCCACATTAGATATAGTGCATTTTCTTTTGTGACATTTCTACAAAATTGAATTTTTTTGGTTTAAGTTTTAAAAAATAATTTTGTCAAGGAATTTTTATTTTTCCATCAATTTTTGATCAATAATAAATTTTCTCTATACAGTTTAACCCGTTTTATTTTTTTATCAATCATTTCTACTGAGTCTAATTTTTCCTTAACCAGGGTTTGTGATCTTCAATTTCTTAAAGAATATATAATTTCAACCGATGCTTTTAGGGTTTTTTTGACCTGATCTGTCTGTTCAACTCTATTTGTCTCATTTCTACCAATCATGTTTGTTAATTGGACAAAATAATTAAAATATGTGTTTATTTCTCAAAGCAAAGAAATTTTGAAAAGAGAAAATGCTTGAAACAAAAAACAAAAAACATGAGATAGTACAAATGGTATCTGGGTGGAAACAGTGGTCCATATGTCATTGCAGTAAAAATAGTGGACTCAAAATGTCCCCCTGAAGATTTTTCAGCACCTCAGTGGAATCAATTAGGAGGCATGTAGTTTTGCAAAGTAACAGTAATGCCTCAGAAATAGTCATCATTTCTTTGTCTCTGGCTACATTTACAAATCATTTTACTGCCCAAAGTTCCTGATCTGCATAAGTCTGTTTGCACTTATGTATATTACATGATAAAAACTGCCAACTCTTTTTCTCATTAAGAAAGCGAACTTATTTTTGAATAATATAGTTATTTGTGACAAAATGATAGAAAACTGCAGAAAATGTAAATTCAAAAAATAATATTTGAAATCATAACCATTCACTAAGAACCATATGAGAGGGCTCAAAAAATTATCTTCTCTCTTTTCAACAAACAAGGAGGCATGGCAGCTCCATGTTTCAGTGGAAGAAGCTGATGCTCAGAGCTAGGACAACTAAAGTTAAGTTGCTAAGTAGTGAGGGGGCTGCAGTCCAAGAAATTATACAAACCCAAGTTCTGTTCTATGTACAAAGCAAGAGGGTCTGTTCTGTGATCTTTAGGATTTTGATAGATATTATTTATCAGTCCACAAATACATATTAACTATGTAGATATTTAATAAAATAGATATTTTTCTCACAGCAGTAGTGAAGAAGAGTATAGGTTAGTAAGGGAAAAACTGATTAGTATTTATAAAGGATATAATTATCTTTCTGGGGAGAAATGTATTACTAGGTATAAATGATATGACTATCTTTTTGAGCTATAAGAAGTTAGAATTTTTAAAACATATCATGTATTTATTTAAGGTTTTTATAAAGACATTATTTAAAAGTCACTAGATTTTCTTACACAGTTATACTGGACCAAGATTAAAAGGAAATTGATTCTATTCACAGAAGAACAAAAATATATACTTAGAAATAAACTTAATAAAAAACATATGCAACCTGTGTGTATGAAACTATATACTTATCAGTTATACAAAATAATATATCAAATAACTGGAGATTAAATACCTTTGTCTTGGGTGCTAAACATATCTAAATATTATAAAAGAATTTTTCCAATTTGATTTCTAAAAGTAATTCCAACCAAAATGCTGTTTTTATTTATAAGGCTGTGATTATTTTTCTAATACTGATTTTAAATAGGCTAAAATGGTACCCATTGTACTTGCTGTGCCGAACTTTAAACAGCATAATAATTAAAAGTTGCAAGTATTGGTGTAATAGTCTTCAATGGAAGAAAAATGAACTCCTATGGTAACAGTCACAAGTCACAATTAAGTATGATTAAAATACCATAATTAATTAGTGTGACTAAATAGTTTATTTGATAAATGATAGTGGGATAATGGGTAGACATTTGGAAAATTAATTAACTAATTATATTACATCCAAATTAGATCAGACCACTCCCCTGACTAATAAAAAACTTTATTCTCCTCTAATTTGAATATTTATATTACCTTTTGGGCTCCCTTTAAATTAGCTATTTCTTGTGTGACATGTCTTTAAATTGGAACTCACTTAAAAGTAGAAGCACATGGTACTCTCTGAACCCAATGCATATTACTGTCCATGACTTCAGCAGCCAAATTGAGGAAAACCACTAAGGTAGAAGTGAAAGGATTCTTTAGGAGAAGTATAGATAGCTAATGATAGTCAGCAAAGTATTACTCAGAAAAAGACTCTAGAGAAAGTACTCAAAGGAGACTTACTTGCAATGTCTAAGTCCAGGGCAGGAGCCAAGATATTTAAGAACCAAGAGTATTCCTTGAGGGCTAAAAGACCAAAATGAGACAAGGAAGCAGCTCCTTGGAAGGATACTGGGTCCAAGAAGAGCTGTAAACACTGCCAATCCTAATTTCTCTTTAGGTAGAAGACAAAAGTATAACTGAACAATTCTGTGAGCCAATAAGCACAGAAAAAGGGAGTAAGATAGAGATTGAAAGTGGACTGAAATGATTAGCTCTCTCTCGTATCCCTGGTAAAATTAAAGTCCTATGATACTGAAACCATTCTTTTCATCAGTGCTACTTACTAGATAGTAAGAAACAGAAAAATACATTAACAATAGCCCAATTCACTGCAATATCACACAAATCCCAAGACACAAGGGAGAAATAGGGCCTCTCAAATCTACATTTTGAAATGTTATAGGAGGCATAAATGAAAGATAGTATAAGGATTTTAATAAAAATATATACTAGGTACTTTACAAAATCCTGGTGACTGTACCTTTTTAGAGGATAACAATTAGTCTCAGTTATAAAGTATTAGCTACTCAAAGTCTTTTAGCCTCAGGAAGATGATATTGTGGTTCTGGTTTTTACTTCTATTATCAAAGTTTATTTGTCTAACTTGTTTGTTTTGGTGTGTTGGTCAGTTTTCCTATTGCTGGGAGAAAATACCCAACACCTACAATTAAAAAGAGGAGAGTTCTGGTGTGGCTTGTGTTTTCAGTCAGGAGCAGCTGGCTCCAGGGCAGACACATTCTGGTGGAAGGAAATGATGGAGCAAAGCTGCTTAGCTCATGGTGGCTGGGGAGTAGAGCACAGGGGAGAGTACCAGAGAGATGCACCATCTGAAGTCACTCCTGCAGTGACCTCCCTCTACCTAGGTCCTACCTTCAACAGCATCTGCAGCTCTGATTAGCATAACATTCCTGTAATCCAGTCACTTGTCCAGAAGTCTCTTAATCAAGTTAACAATTAAAATTAGCGCCATATTTGGTTTAGAAAGTACTAGTGTGAGTGGTCTCAAAGCTATGTTTTCTTATAAGCACTTTGAAATTTCAAATTACATTTCAAATCGAGGACTTAGACTCAGCGAATACTTAATATTTACACCTGTAGTCAATATCCATAGCCTTATTAATTTATAATTATTTTCACAATAAAATTGTAAATAGATTGATTTATGAATTTTCAATGTTTTCTTCCTTGATTGGGATAATAGCGGATAATAGCTAAAGATTTTCTTTAGCAATACCATAAAAATAATGCCAAAATATAATTGTCCTATATAGATCATATGTAATTATACATTATAATCTTTCTATATCACATTATATTTAATATCAATTTAAATTAACAAATAAAACAAGTAATAAACAATTCAGTAGAAACAGAATACTTGGTTTTGGTTTCCGTAAGTTCATTGTTTATACTTTGTGGCAGTTCAGCTATAAACAAATAATGCCTATGTTGTTCTTTAAATTAGTATAAATGATGACATACTATAAAGAGTTTTAGAAACAGTATAACTTACTTCCAAACACTGATATCAGAACTTCTTCCTCTTACTTCAAATGGAATGACCTACTGAAAGCTACGGAGGCCTGATTTGTGGGTCACCTGTTCATTCCTGCACTCACTCACTTTAATAGCTGTATGGTGGATGGGCTATGTGCACTATGACCAACACCATGGGGAGAACACAAAGACAGGAGTTTGGCAGAGTGGAGTAGCTATATACATGCCCTTCTGTCTTCCGAGAGAGGGAGCAACATTTTTTAATGCACACATATATTCATATATACATGCAATTGTATGGTATTAAGTATAATAACATCATAACTCTGTAACACTTTTAAGTTTGCAAATTTTCATATGCATTATCTTATTTAAGCTTATCAGTGACTTTAGGCATTTTTATTACCTCCATTTTATAGATGAGAATAATCTCTTCTTACTATAGATTTTTCTGAGATTATACTTGTGATACCCTGTATTTCAAAAATATTAGAATATTTTTAGTAACTTTTCCTAAAATGTATTATTAACACCCAAATGTTAATATGTTAACAGAATGGTAATAAAATGTACAAAAAAGGAAATGTTATGAGGCAAAATAAATTCATGCAGCTTTTGGGTTAAATAAAGTTTAATCAGTTTCTTCTGATCTCTGGGAGCTCACTGTTTGTGAATATACTTCATCAGTCCTTAAATACAAGGGTGGGATGTGCAATGTCTCAAAGGTAGGTGACACTAGAACCCTTGTGATTTGGAATACTTGGTACGATGTATGAACACATTTGGAAGCTCTGTTGCAAAGACTTTGTGGGAATAAATATTTCTCCCTCCTCAACCAATCAGAGCAACCTGAAATCATATGAACTCTTTGTCTGCTATTGATACCCAGAAATTCCCTTTCAAAGGATTGAGAACATAATGGAATTAAAAGATAATTTCTATGCTCCTCACTGTCTATGATCAAATAATTTTTAAACACAGATCAGACTGCAGAGATAGTTCAACTTTATAATGGATACTCATCTGTACTTTATTGCACCAAACTCAAAATACGAAGAAAATTCTAGTTTTAATCATAAACCATTTGCTCCTTATAGCATACATATAAAATCTTGTTCTTATAACATGGAAATGTTTTCTCCTTTCTAGAAGCCTATAAAAACTGATAGCACTTGATTTTAATTTTCCAGAACTAACAGTAACATAGTTTCTGGTGATGCCATTTGAAAGGCTTTATTGTGTTGTTTTAGCATTGAGGTTAATTACTTTCCGTGGACCTCTTTGGTCCATTAGGAATAAATGATGTCCAAATAAATTGGCTGATATGCTAGCAGTTGCAAAAGGATAGGACAGAGAAAAAGAAAAAGAAGCACTGAATTGTTGCTGGTTGGGACTGTTTAGTTACTGGGAACACAACTTTTCCCAAATTCCCAAGACTTTCTAAAACCTTGCTATTCAAAGTGTGGAGAAGGGGACTGGGCACCTCAGTATCACACAAGAGCTTATTAAATAGGAAGGCTCTCAGCTCTCCTAGGACTTACTGAATTAGACTCAGTATTGTATAGAAATATGCAAGTGACTCTGGTGCACATTAAAGTTCAAGACTTTTTTTTTTTTTATAAAAAGTTAATTCCAGGGTCCTTCACTAGTGTCTATTTTAGTGGCTGGAAATCCTCATTTTAGCCCCATCCTTTTTAATTTCATATATTCCCAAGAATCTGAAACTATAGGTGAGAATTATCTCACAAAATTTTATAATAATTTACATAAAATCTTCAAAGTAGATTAGTAAGTTCTTCTGGAAGAAAATTTGATTCAGCTATTAAAACATTAATTTGATTCAGCTTACAGCATCACAAATCTGGTCACTGTTTTCCTTACATGAGGCTTATAGATGCTAAGCAGTTAATAACCAGAGGTCTACACATGAATCAGTTTTTATAATGTTTTATCTAATAAAGATCAGGAGATTTAGGATTAATTTTTTCCAATGGCAATGGAAATTTCAAAGCAATGTCTAACTTTATTCTTTTTTTCTCATAGATTGTTTCGAGGGTTCACTTCTACAGATACTCTTATGTGTCTACAGTGGATAAGCTCACTCCAAACAATTAAAAGATAACAGAGCTCATCCCTGTTACAAAATAAGCTCTAACTTATTAACTGCCTCACCCCAGCAACCTCCTGCCACTGCCCCACACCATTGCTGTCTCTAAAGGGTGGCCTTCCAGCTCCCAATCTTCTGTTCATTACACACAACCAGAACAGTGGCACTAGGGAAGTGGTAAGCCAGAAGTTCAGGCTGTTGGTTCCTTTTTTCTTGTTAAATAAATACCTCTGTATGTTTGTGGGAAGAAGACAACAGCTAAATTGTACATCAGAGGCAGGACTGACATGGTGGAAATGACAAAAACCTTTCTTCATGTAACTAAATTTGAGAACGTGAATAAGCTGAATTTCCTCAACTGGAGACTCACAGACTAGACAAGCTTTACAAATTAATATATATGTATAGGTCTGGGGCCTGAAGGAAATTAGGTCACATCTCAAAAGGAATCAGGTGCTGACCATAGTCAGAATTTTAATATGGATTCAAAACAAGGGGCAGAAATGACCCAGCTAGAGAATATGTGATGAAGTCAAATGTTTTAATCAAAGCACAGTTAAGACCTGGAGATCTCTCTCTCCCTCTCTCTCTCTCTCCCTCTCTCTCTCCCTCTCTCTCTCTCCCTCTCTCTCCCTCTCTCCCTCCC
>NW_004624821.1:4702256-4721384 GCF_000247695.1 Heterocephalus glaber | reverse complement strand
CCCCCCTTCCTTTCTCCCTCTCCCTTCTTCTTCCCTCCCTCCCTCCCTCCTTCTCCTTTCCTCTGCCTCACTCTCTCTCACTGGATTTCACTCTGCAGTTTATTTATCCCTTTTCTTGTCTTCTGAGAAGTGAGACCCACAGCAAAGCATAAAAAATGGTTTGATAAGAAAGATAAGGAAAGCAAGCACTCTGAAAAGAAAATTATCAAACATATCAATTGCTTTGTGTAGTTCATAAATAAAGTAGAAAAGTGTAGAGGCATTTTTAAAAAAACTGGATAGGCGATTCAGTTTCCTGATCCTTTTTCCCTAAGATCTCCAGGGACGCCTTTGGGGGCTTTGTGTACGTCCTATGGTGAAAGAGCGGCACTTAGGAGAGCCAGCATGGGGATATTCCACATGAATTCTGTCACAGAGTGCTGGTAGGGAAAGTTGTGGCATTTCTGTCTCTCAGGACTCTCCTGTGGCTTTATTCCTGTGCAAAGGTCTGCGTTTCTTTCAAAAGTTCGAGATTGATTTTTGGTGCAGATGATGAGTGAGGGATTTTTCTAGCCAACTAAGAAATAGATTCTTTTGATTAAATGTCAGATTAAAATAAAAAAACCTTACATAGGGTACTATGGCAATTCTCTAAATAAAGTTATGACTGTGCGAAGAAAGGAGATATTTTAGGATGAAGATTATGCCTTGAGAAATTTGTTTTCTGTTAATTTGTGGTGGTTAACATGAGTTTTAAAAAGCATTCTTGTGCATAATATTCCAGATTCATTTATGTAGAATTATGTAACACTTAAAAAAATCTCTCTTAAACTTTTACAGATTATGGGGAAAAAATTTTACAGATAATATTTGTAAATATCTTGTCCTCTCTGGCATGATAGATTCTTAAACAGTGCTAAATGTGAAGAGAGTGCCATTATTATTGGTCTCTTGCTCTCTTTTTTCTTAAGGGAAGAGAGGAAGGGATTTTTTTCTACCAACACACCAAGTATAAGGGATTATTTTCTTATGATTTGAAATAGTGTACACCAGTTGCCCAGTGATTTACTGCTACTAGCTCTGCATTGAGACATGTCAAAATAAGATCATATGCTATTTATGTGAATGGCTCTACAGCCTAGCTGGTCATTTTGAATAGTTTAGATATTTATCAAGCTACCTTAAGCTGAAAGTTTAACTTTCTAATTTTTTAAAAAATACGAAGTTGTTCTAGAAAACCCTTTGAAAGAAATCATTAGTATCATGGAGCAAGAGGAGGGAGGGAGGGAGGGAGGGAGAGAGAGAGAGGGAGAAATTGGAAGTCAGAAGAAATATATTTATAGATTCATCTTTCACCTCCTCCAGATCCTAGACAACCTTCCCTTTCAGTTTAAAAATGCAAAATGTGACAAACGTAAGCCCTTACCAACTTCCCACTTGAGAAGGCTGTTGTCTTCCCTCTCCATTTTTCCAATGACATACCAGATGCACGCCATCCAGTGTGCCAGGAGCGCAAACATGGACATGAGCAGAGTCAGGACGATTGTGCTATGCTGGGAATAACGGTCCAGCTTCTGCAGAAGACGCAAAAGGCGCAGCAGCCGTACAGTTTTCAGGAGATGCACCAGAGACACCTGTGGTTGGCGACAGCAGCACAAGTTTGTACATGAGTTAAATTCATACCACTAATGTATTTTAACTTACAGCCTTTCCGAACCATTTTGAAATAGCAGAGTCATGATTTTACCCCCAAGGTTGCCTTTATGAATGTTTCTTTGTTGTTTTACTATATCAAGAGGTGATAGGGTAAAGGAAGGTAAGGTAAAGGCAAGGTAAGGAGGAGAATTAAATTTATTTGAGTAAAGTCTCACCGTATTTAATTAAGATTTATATCTTTTTCTCTGCTTGACTGATTAAAAACAGTTTCATAGACAAGTGGAATGGAAGAAGGGAGGGAAGCAGAAAGGAAGGAAGGTGTAAGGGCAGGAAACAGGAGGTGGTATATGATTGAAATGCATTATACACATTGACGTTCCCTACAAAACATGTGGAACTCATGGGGAGCATGATTGAGGGGGGAGATAGGGAGAATGATTAAAGTGTGTTATGTGTGTGTGAAAATCTGCCACAATGAAACCCTTTAATCTGTATAACCAAAATGCACGAAGAAAAAAATATGGGAAAAAAGAAATGCTGTCTTAACAGAAATATTTACCTTAAACTTTGTGTGAACATTAAATAAGTTTTTGTTGTGTCAGGCCTCGAAATGTGAGGTTATTTGTTATTGTAAAACCTGTCATGATTAATACACTTTGCTAGAAAAATTTAAAAATTAAAAATAGAATGAAGGAGTCTAAAAAAATTAATGTCATACACTCTGATACACATCTGAAACATACGGTGTCAAGTTTGAACATCGACATTTTCACCCCATTATACAAATTTCTTTCAACCCTACTTCCCCTTCCCTATGTGAGGGATTTGCTTCATAAGAATAACTTACATAGATTAAATTAACTTGTTAATTAATTATGTTCCTTCTTACATTATCAGTGGGCAGAGAAAACATTTGCCTCAAATATACCTTCTGAGCTTTCACTCAAAAAGGTGCTTTAAAAAACCAAAATCAAATGGAACAGAACTTTAAAAAAATACAAAGTCCTACCTTTTCATGCACTAAGAGGTATACTTACATTGAAGTGGTTCTTTTCCTGACTTTAGAGTCCAATTGAAAAATATGTATGGTTGGTGTCTACCAGTTTGATCACTATCACTATTTAATGAGTGGTGCACTTAACACACACTCTTTTCACACTCTCAAAGAGCCTCAAAGAACATTCAAAAGTGGAAAACACAAAATATTAACGTGAAAATACAAAATATAAATGTGAAAATAGAGTTTGACAAAATTCTTGACCTTATCTAAATTCTTAGGGGTGATTATAAGTAAAGAGGAAGAGGGTGGTTTGTAGGACATAATTAATTAGTCTTCCCTCTATGGCACATAATCATAAACAAAGTTAGTTTGCCTTCTTTTGTAGCTCAAGTCAGTTGACTTCTAATCCTTTCCTTCATTAGTGATCTTACTTTATCTCTAAGAAAAACATACCTAGAACAATGCCTGAAGTATGGTAGATGTTCAATAAATCCTGATTAGATGACTGAACAGATCATTAAATTAAGATATAAAATATCTCAACCTCAATATAAAAATAGGTATTCAATAAAATTGTGCTCAATCCTAATCTTGTGAATTATTTTATACTCATCTACTACAAAACCTCAGGAACTTGAGGCATTTTTACTTGTGGAACTTGCCAGTCATCTGTTCTTTTAATTTCTTTTGTTATTCTGCTTTGTTGAGTTTTACTTTCTTCTCCTTAGCAGCCAAGTTCTTACCTATCATTCTTCAAGCTAGTGGTAAGACAGATGGTCACATGCTAAAATTCTGCAATCCTATGTTGTTAGAGGAATTACCGGGGATGGAGTTTATTTGATATGTTGATGAACTTGATAAATATGGCTAGTTCTGTAGGTGAGAAGTCCTGAATGAAGGAAGACTATTGAATACATGATATTGATGCAGTCTCTTCATATTCTGTCCAGAAAAGGAATGTCCAAGGGAAGAATGTAGAGCTACCCTTTTGTGCAAAAAGAAAATCATGTGCAAATACCAGGAACATGAACTTGTACATTCAGGATGAGCCAGCCCTTATTATTTTGTAAAAAAATGATACTTGCTCCTATCAGAATCAATGGCTTTTTGCTATAAATATGAATTTTGTCTTGATGAATGGCAGAAAGAGTCATATTTGATCTAAATGTGAATATGTAGTCTGAAAAAAGAGGATTCTTATTAATAATGTTATCTCTTATAATGCCTTTCATAATGACATACAAATTAGGTTTCTATAAATAAATGTGTGAATTGTAGTTAAAACAATTGCCATGAGCAATTATGGGCAGAACAAAAGCTAAAGCACATAATATATTTTTTGGTGGCTGAATACATCTTTATTGTCATCTGTGGAGACACACTAACTGGACACTTTTTATATATGGAGGACAAACACATTTATTTGTTTCTTTTTCTAAATCTGCAGTGTAACAACAAAATAACATAACATAAGTTATTCTTGAGAAGGATATACAACACTTGTAACAAATTTTTCTGTTCAAACAGAATATTTCATAACACTAAATTATTTGAGGATGACAAATTTATGTGCTGATTTTTAAAATGATGATATGCTCAGTCCCTTGAAAAGCAGAAAAATAATCATGAAAAGAGAGATTTTCTCCTTCCTTTTTTTTTCTTTCTTATTATATGCAGGATTTCCCCCAGTAGCTTTTCATGGAGTTGCATTGCAAACCTTTTAATGATATTGACACTTTCAACCTCCCAACTTAAAATGATTACTATTATACGGGCAACTAACAAGTGTACTGGTCAGGACCACAGTTGTATATTTATGTTAAAGTCAATAATGACTATATTTGAAGCATTGATCACTGTTTAATTTTGGAAGCCAACCCTTTACATTCTTAATGTGATTTCTATGAGAGGTTGCCAATTGACTAGAAATTTGTTTAATTGGAACTAATTTTAAGTAAATTTTTATAGGTCGAAGTTGTTTATACTAGCAGAAAATTGCATTAGTGATCAAAGATGACTTCTCATTTATAAGGAAGCACTTTAAGAATATCAATTGTTAAATAGTAAAAATAGTTACTAGTATTAGTGGGCATTTTTTTTTCCTGTGAAGATTCACATAAAGAAGAGGCTCAAGGGAGAAAGAGGGGAAGGTACAATTCATAATTCAAACTCCAGAGAACTCTCAAGAGTTTTGTTGGTTAATGAATCCTTTAGGTTTCTGCCTCACCCAAAATTTAAGAAAGATTTCTAAGAAATGACTAAATTCTCTTAATTTCAGCAATCCTCCTTGACTCGATTGGTCTTCAGTTGATTTTGTCAGTAGATAATGAAATACTCAAGAGGTAGGGAGTTAAAGATCATAAAACAAGGAAAAACAATCTACCAATTCTCCAACAAATTTTTGAGGCAAATATTGTATTTCTTTATGTAATAAAAAGAGGAATACAAAATGTATAATTGAGATTGTGAAATAGGTAGAAAAGGTCTAAAGGAATAGGGGAAATGGGAGGGATAGGGGAAAGGAAAGAAGGGAAAAGAAAAAATAGGAGAAAAGGAAAAAAATGGAAACAAATTATTTGTAACTAGGGAAGGGAGGAGGTGGTGAAGGGAGGGCTGGGGAATGGGGAAAAAATAAGAACCAAAATACATCATGTAAAGGTACAAGATTCCAATGATGAATGTAACTATATAGTATACCTAAAATGTACCAATAAATTAACTTAATTAAAAAAAAAAGAATGCAGGTCTCCAAAGATAATTTCCTTATCCAAAGGTTTACTTAGTGTATCACTATTTATGCTAAATTCAAACTCTTTGTATATAAATGTTCTAAGTATATAAATAAGTGGAAACAGGTAATGCAGATTTCAAAAGAAAGTTACATACTTAAAGTGGAGTAATGGGCTTGTATATTATTGGGCACCTTGTATCTTCGTTAAAAAGGGGACAAAATCCAGGAAGCACAAACTGCTATGAACTTGGAACATATGAAAAGTAAACAGGAGTAAAAACCAAGCTTAAAGCTCCCATGGAAGGGAAATCTTTACTCACCACTGTGACGTTGAAAGCATACAGGAGATCAAATGGCAGGGCAGCAATTAAATCAATGATGAACCAAGTTGTGACATAGTGGATGCAAATGGATCTTGCTTCAAAAATAACTTGGCCAGATTTGCTGACGTAAGTTGTTCGGAAATTTAAAATAATATCTGCTTGGGGAAAATAAGATTGACGGGGGAAAAGGAAGAGAGGGAAACAAAATAAAAGGAAGAAATAACACAGAGGAGGAAAGAAAGAAGGAAGGAAGGAAAGAAGAAAGGAAAGAAAACAGAAAGACAAGAAGGAAAGGAAGAAAACAATCATAAAATTAAGCAAAATTAGATAAACAGAAATCTGTTAGCCTATTTCAGATTGTTGCTATTCAAAATACTCTTGAGAGATCTAGTTCAGAATGGTGAAGAAAATAATATTTTCTGAGTATTTAATATGGTTCACATTTGGGATTATGTATTGAGATAATTAAAATAAATAAGTATAAAAATAATAGTCAAAAATATATGCTCACTCTATATAGACATCGTTCTAAGAGCTTAACATGGTTATTGCACTTACTCTGAAAACATTTCTTAGAGTAGGCAGTATTACTCCCATGTTAAATAGGCAAAAGTGAAGTTCCAGGGAGGAAAAAATCTCAACCAAATGATATTGCCAACAGTGGCAGAGATTATTTTGAACGTGGATTGAATTTGTGCAATACTACTTAATTCTATGAATAAAAGTTTTACTAATCTCTGTGAAGACATGGATTTCATCTGCCTCGAATGCATGTCTATTAACAAAATACCAGGAGTTTCTTATTTGGGTTTATAGGTTAAATCTTCCTTTAAAAATATTTTTATGGGATAATTTTCTACCTTTCCCTACAACATTATTTTATTATGTATTTATTGAGCTTTTCACAATACATGAAGTCCTCATGAGTGCTGCTCCAATAACAAAGTCACAGCCAAGTGATTCATGGGAAACTCACTCCTGTTGCTTAGGAATAAACAACTCTGAGACTGACACCTTACATTCTGGGTTAAATATCATTAAGTATTTTCCTTGATTTGTCCTAAGCAGACCACAGGAAATTTCAGGATTGGTACATACATAAAAGGGTAGGAACTGTTGAGAATTTTCTAGACTGGTGACTCTAACAGAAGTTGTCTAGGGAACTACACTTTTGGAAAGTGCCTTGGTTCAGTTACTCAAGGATCAAAGAAAATAAATGTCTTGGTCAATGAGAGCAGGAATTCAAGGAGTTGTGAATTCAATGCTAGGTTTTGAGGTATATAATTATCAGATGAATTGGAATACTCTTCACAGCTAATTATTTATTTACCTTTATTATTCATTTATTTACTTACTTATTTATTGAGACAGGGTCTCATATGTAGTTCAGGCCAGCCTTGGAGTCACTATGTAGCCCAGGCTAGCCTTGAACTCTTGGGGATTCTCATGCCTCAGCCTCCCAAGTGCTGGGATTATAGCCATGCACCACCACGCCCAGCTTTACAGCTAATTTAAACCATTAAAAATGAGAATAGTGCTGTATGAGGTAAAGAACTTGTTGTTGTTATGATCATAATGATAGTGATAAGAGTAATTTATGATAATTCTCATTTTACATTTACATGTTTCATTTCATATTTACAGACAGGAAAATTCTAAGATAACCTCCAGTGATTCTTGCTCTCAAATGACCTTTCTCTCACCCTCAAATGATCTGTTTCTCTTGTTAGGGTAGAATGTGCAGATATATCAATCTATGATTAGGTTACATTTTTTGGCAAAAAGGAGAGCATCCTGGGTGACCTAATCAGGTAAATCCTCTGAAATATAGGATTTTTATTCAGCTGGTGACAAGGGACTGGAAATCAGTGAGAAGAACTTGACTGTCATGTCAAAGAGAGTCCCACGTGGCAAGGAACAACAGGCGGACTTTCCTTACTGAGAGGAACCAGAAACTGACATCCAGTAGGAAAATGTGGACCTCAGTCCTATAACCACGAAGAGATGAAGTCTTCCGACAGCTACGTGGGGCTCAGACAGAAATCTGAGGTCAAGAACAAAATTCCACTCAGCTGATGCCTTGATTTCAGCCTTTTGAATCCATGAGGAAAGAATTCAGCTAAGACATACCTGCTTTTTCTGCCCTATAGAAAGTGACTTAATAAATAGGCATTGTTATAAACAGGTATATTTGTGGTGATTTGCTGTGCAGCACGAAAAAAAAGAATGCATTTGTTTTCTCACTTTGAACTGTTAACACACATATTCTTAACATGAGCCCAGCATTATTCTAACTCTTTGTAATTGTAGTCTCATTGATTCTTTATAATAATACCAAGAGGTAAGCATGTCATTACACACTTTTACAGATGAGGAAACGGAGGCATGGAAGGATCAAGTGACCTGCCCAGGGCCATTTAGATGATGATCCTGAAACACAGCATTAAATTCTTCAAGCTAGTGAAATATTCAACTCCTGAGCTCCAACTCAGTGCTTTGGGTTTTGTTTCTTTACAGTGACTAGCCATGGTACAGGTCTGGAAGAAAGTTCTGAGTGACCCCCAAAGAAAGCTATAATTGGTCTAGTCCATTGTAAATGAACTAACATTTAAAATTGGCATTACCAAAGGTCACATTTTTGCCAAAATTTAAAAAAACCCAGATATTTCCATTGTTAATATTGAAAATTTGAAAGGATGAAGCTAATAGATAAGGCATTTATTGACATAAGATGAAAACAATTCTGGGTGATTTCCACTACAGGGTAAAAATGCTGTTCTGGCAAAGGACCAATGCACCATTGATGTGGCCACGGGAGGGAGGAAGTAGAGTGGGAAATGTCATCCGTTTCTCAGTGTGGAACTTTTCATTCCTTCTCTTTGATTTTCAAGGCTCATGTGTGTCTGCTCTGGCCCAGCAATTTAACACATTAGGCCGAGATTTTTGAAATACAGAAGACATTTCAATGTCAATGTTTCCAGAAGGAAGCTCAGGTGAGGAATTTCAGGCCTCATTTTCTTAGTGAGAAATCTAGAACTGTTTCTCAAGGCTACTAGTGATGCTTGGTTTTCACAACACAGGCTGAGGTTAAGTGTACCAGTTCATTATGACAGTGAAGGGATAATACCGCTGGATAAGAGGAGTAACTTTCAACATTCTATAGTAGAGTAGGATGACTATGACTGACAGCAATTAATTGTACAAAATAGCTAATATGATTTGAATGTTCCCAGCACAAAGAAATGATGAATTTTTGATGTGATAGATATGCCAATTATTCTAATCTGAACATTACATTTTATATATGTATTGCGATGTCACAGTGTATGCCATAAATATGTGTAAGAATGTGTCCATTAAAAGTACAAAAATGTTAAAATTAATTATAATTAATATATATTTAATTTTAAAAATTAAAAGTAAAAAAAAATGTTTTTTTTTTTTAAATTGAAGAGGCCAATTTCTTGTCTACTTACTGACTGATCACCAGGTCTACCACAAATTTTGCAGAAAATCCACTGCCATAATCCAGATACCTGGAGCACTCTCATGAAAGGGAGAATGACTAAAGTGAATGATATTTGATTGATAGATACAGCAAACATTTTTAAAGCTATGTGATTAATTATGTCATTGACTAAGAAGAAAATAGAGGATTGATTTCTGAATACAATAGGTATTCAGAATGTAACAGAATGTAAATTAAGAAAGCTTTTTGAAAAACCATTTGTTATTCAATTGAGTTAATTGGATGAGATATGTTAATTTTAGGTTTAAAAATAAGTAATTATAAGACTTTTATACACAAGTAGTAAAAGAATAAAATATTTAAAAAATATATATATTCAGATCTATTTTTGAAACATCTAAGTACTTTGTTTATTTTCAAGGGAAAAACCCAGATGCACAACATATTCTAAGATTTCCAGGACTACAGCAAAATAGTTGTGCAGTGGTTTATCCAATGTTTGATATCATCTTTGGTTAACTGATTTAAAAATCAAACTACTTTTGTCATACACAGAAAAAAAGACATAATTCTGGAATATTTGCAAGACTTTTTAAAAACATTCTTCAGTTTTTGCAGTTCTTGTTTGGGTCGAAAACTATCAACCTCATTTTACCAAAGACACAGAAGATTTAAGTAGATTGAACTAAGTCATGCAGATAGCAATCAGTAGAGAGAGATAGGCTATCTTTTGAAGCTTTATCCCATTTTCTTCCCATTATCTAAGATTATTGCACTTCTGAATACATTTTAGAGTGAATAACAATAGATAGGTCAATGCCAGGAAATGTATTTCTGACTGTAGTGCTTAGATTAGTTCAGCATCAGCATCAGCACCACCCATGCAAAAGAATATTAAAACAGTGTCACAGAATTAAGTGTGGAGAAATGAACTTTCTTTCATTCTGGAAGCACAAGGACTCAGTTATGTTCAGCAACAACTGAGAATGCATTCTGTTCTCATCTGCTGAGGATATGGTGGTGCATGGGAACCAGGAGAACTCAGTGTTTGTAAATACTCCCTAACATGAAGGGGATAACACAAATTCTTCTCCAGAGGGAGGGAAACACACAATAAAATAAAATGGTGACAAGGAAGAAAAGTTTTCTAGATCTGGTGTCCCTCCTGAAAGAGCTGTAGGGGTAAAATCAAGCCTCATAAACACAGGCGGCTGCTCTTCCTCCCCGGGTATCTTACTTCCCAGGAGAGTATTATATTTTTCACTAATTAAATCAATGACTTATTCAAATATTACAGTAAGTCTGAATTCTTCTCCAAGCTATCCATAACCCACCTGAAAAGCAACAGTATAGTTTCATTTTGAGACACCTAGAAGGCATAATGTTTTTTGATTTCACATTCATTTGGGAAAACTCATGAAAGTTTTGTGGAAAATACACATGGAAATATATTAATTAATACCCCAATTTTGTGCACAAACAATATGTGGGTTGTCCTATGGATTCCATTTATTATTATTATGTACAACTATTCATAAGTACTAGAAACACACACACATTTTGAGTCAGAAAATGTATTCCAAGTCCATAGCAAATACATGTGCATATATAAGCATGCTTGCATATGTGCAAATAAATCATGTGGTGCACAGTACAGTATCTTTTGTAATGAGTAAATAAAGCAGGGAAAAAGAGAATTACCATATGTACTCTATGTGGTTTGCAGCATTTCCAAAAACCTGATCATAATGACTCCATCAAAATGAAGCAGAACATAATTGAACTCTCTGATGATTCAGATGACAGTTAATTATTTCCTAAGATAATCAATTTGTCTTCTTGTCTTGCAGTTTTACATGGCACAATTAAAGACAAATGATAGATAGCAGTGCATGTACTGTTTTCATATTATTAAGCCCTCCAAAAATGCATGTTTCATTTCCCTCCTACACTAAATAGCTATGTACGTGGACTAAAAAGCAAGGAGGTTAAATACATTTTTTGTAGTTTGATTTTCTCAAGAACTATGTAATTAGAAAGTTAAAAAAAAGGAGGTTAAATTTGACATGGCATAAATTAGTAGATTTCTTTATTAGCTTGCATACCAGATGGGAAAGAATTTTAAAATCACATTGGCTTACTCGTTAAAAAGTAAATTAAAATATAATGGTGTGCATGAGAGCATATGCACTACATACAAATAATTAATAAATTCATTTAGCCATTTCTTTAAAAATTAATCGGTGTAGTCCAGTGTGGATAGAGGGATATTTAACTAAACCAGTTGCCAACTAATATTCTAAAGATACTCTGTCTTTTTTTGTTGCTTGTGAGGGATTTCTTTCAAACACAGCATACTTGGGCCAGAAGGTGTGAGAAGAAGGAATAGAGACCTGATTAATGAAGAGGTTTGAGGGTCTCACAATCTTAAGAATGGCTCCAATTGATTGGCAATATTACTGGATGAGATTTTCATATTTAACCCTTGCTTGTCTTGTCAGTACTTGTCCCTTTCGTTTACTCTAAAGTCAAAGGTTTATGGAAAAGAAACAGCAATAAATCTAGTAAGAAACAGCACTTAAGAAAAACAGCACTTTTGAAAAAAAGATGAGGCAAACAAAGGCAAACAGGTGGATTGAGAGCAGGGTGACTGATGATCATGTTGGCTTTTGTATCGTATCAATGGAGAAAATCCAATTATAGGTTTTGACCTTCAGCATTGACAATGTAGAGAGCCATATGGAAGGAAGGAAGGAAGGAAGGGAACCTAAGAGATCTTTATCCCAGTATCTCTGCTAATGCAAAAATCTTACCCAGGGCATCCTTTTAAAGGAGAGGGTCAACCAGTCATTGAATGCATCCACTAATGGCAAAGCCTCTGCTTTTTGAGAGTACCATATTAATTGGGCCTGCACATCAGTACGTTGTTCTTACTTTTCTTGAATCAGAGGAAATGCCTTCACCCTTAGAAGTCCCTGTCCTTGGTTCTAATCTTGTTCTCAGCAGCACAGAACACATCGACCTCTCCTAGGTAAAAGTCCTTTCTATAAATATTGACTTTTGGTCATCAAGCTAATCTCCCAGTAACCCAAACTGAGCACCTTTATTCTTTTCAGCTCTCCCTTCCTGATACAATTTCCTCTTCACAGTTCTGATACTATCATTTAGTTTGGTAGATGTCACAAGAAGGTCTCATGGAGGAAGGAATTTGGGCATCAGCACACTCCTGTGCACCCACCTCTTCTTTTCACTGTGGACTTTATTTCATTTTGCATAGTGAGCACCCTCATCAACTTTTATTTTGAAAAGAAATGTTCAGGTCTTTAACATAGTAAAGAATAGAAACAGTCCTGTAATTGACTATTGTCTGTGTTAGTTAGCTTTTTGTTGCTGTAACAAAATGCCTGAGAGAGTCAGTTTAAGGAGAAAATTTGTTTTGGCTCATGCGTTCAGTCGCCGTCCCTTGATCCTATTGCTTTTGGGCCTATAGTGAGACACACTGTCATGGCGGAAGGATGTGGTGGAATACAGCCGGTAATCTTACAGAAGCTAGCAAGGAGAGAGAGAGAGAAAGGAGGATACAGCTGGGGCATAACATGTCCTTCAAGAACAAGCTGCCAGTGACACACTTCCTCCAACTAGGTCTCACCTCCTAGAGTTTTCATCATCTCCCAATGTCCCACTAAGTTGTAAACCCATCTATAAATTTTGCCAGTGATGAGGCCAGATCCCTCATGATCCAATAACTTCTCAACAGCTTCACCTCTGAACACTGCTGCCCGGTGGAACCAAGCCTTCAACAGATGAGCTTTTGGGAGTCATTCCATATCCAAACCATGGCACTGTTTTCTTAGAAGTCAGGTAATTGGAATTAAGCTTACCATCCCAGATGTTTGTCCCGTGTGGGACATTAGCAGTGTTTTCAGAGTTCTTATTACTCCACAGCATTCCCAACCCTTGATGTTATTAGGCTTTTTTAAAAAAACCAGTTTTGCCAATTAGGTGGAAATACAGTTTTTTAATAACGCATTTAGAATTGATTTTAATATTTTTCATAATGTGGTCTTAATAATTTGTTAATGGGATTAAAATAACCTATTATTATTATCTACTAAAGTGAACTTTTGCGAATTTAAAGTCCCAAGAGTTGGTTTTCACACATATTGCCCCCAGTAAAATGCTCATGTTCTCAAATAATTAAAGAATAAGTATTCTTTTCAGGTTTTCAACATATTTAAGTACCATATAAATGCTGCTATTGAGGGCTTGATTTTCATTTTTCTTCTTTTTTTTGGTCATGTACTGAGGCCTGGGCACTCAAAGATTTAAAAAAAGCCTTTATATAGGAACCATAGGCTCTCGTATTTTTATTGCAATGTCATTCCACCTTCAGATGTATAAGGCCCACCTATGAAATTTATTGGTGGGTTACGTGAGGGAGTGCCACTCCCAATAGATCTTTATTGAAATTCTCTACTTACTATCTCTAATTATTTCTATTATACTAACCCTATACATTGCTTTTATTTTATATCAGTACACCGTATCAAAAGATTTTCACATAACATGCACATTGGGATGCAAGAACACTACCTTCTTTTGATTGTCTATAAATTATTCACTTTTTCTGGATGTATAAACCCAAAATTAGATATTGAGCTTTAGAATTATTGGGTCATTTTAATAAAAGTAAGATTAAACATACACCTACTGAAAATCCTGATTGAAGCCTATTCTTACCTAATTACAGAAAATCTTGACATGTTTATTCAGTTTGTAAGTATAGATATCAGGTGGTAAAACTTCCAACTTTAAGTAACAGTTGAAAATATAAGGACTTTTAAAGTGTAACACTCAGTCCTACAATTTAAAAAGTTAACAATTGAGGTGTTCTCGTTTCATTTGAAATGTGCATTAATTATCCAAGTAACAAAGCTTAGAATTAATGAAGGCTGAGATAAACAATAGTTCGTAAAATTTATGTTTGCTCCAATGTGAAATTCTATGCATACATTCATTAGAGAGAAATTTTTATATTAAATACTAACATTTATAGTTACATAGCTCTTTGCCTTTAAATTAGAAGCACTATGTTCATTTTCAGATTTAAAGAAAATAATATTTTTAGTATTTGTGGCCATCTGTAGGACTATTTATCAAACATTACAATTCCCTATCTACCACTGTGATTATATTTGCCCATCACTGAAGTGATCACGTGTGTCCCTGGGACCTGCTTTGGTCAAAATGATGAGAGGAGGGATGGCCTAGAACACTTCCATGGACAAATTTTGGGAATAAGGGGATAACTTCTTCTCTGTGCCCTGAAAATCATGGGCCCAAGTGACAAGATGGATGAGGTGGATCTTCTGTCAGCCAGAGTGACTACAATGGGCTAAGCTCTCTGCCAACCCATAATGAACACACAGGACATTTGTGTCACAGTCCTTTTAACTGTGAGGTTGATTTGTACCACAGCAAACCCTTGCCTACTCTAATAGGTGTTTATAAAATGCCATACAGCAGAGTGGCTAACTATAAAATCTGGAGTCAGATTCCCTGAATTTCAGACCACTGGGAAAGTGTTAGTTGTCACAGTGATTACTGCTGCTAACACTACTACTTCACAGGCTTAAAAGCTGAGGAAAAAGGTCCATGAATGATGTATCTAAGATGGCATGACATATTACTACTGCTATTTTAATTGTTACTTTACAGACCTCAAATACATTATGTAATCGTGCCAATAAAATATTGATAATAATGATAATGATACTACTACTCTTATTAAAATTTTACCTTAAGACAAGGATTGCTTTAAGACTTTTATATGAGTTAACTATTTTTACCTTCATGAGGTCACTATAAAGTAGGTGGTATATCTATTTAATGATACATTATAAACTCAGACAATTAACTTGTCCAAGTTATTCAATTAAAAAGCAAAGCTGGCCTTTATACTTTAAGGATCTATTGTATGCTGCCACCAATACATTTTTAATTAAAATTATTCAACTCTCCTAGCCCAGAAGGATGATACTTCTAGTGATATCTATAAGTAGTTTTTCAGATTTAGTTAATTTTTAGAATCATATAGACATAATATCTAGCATTCCAACCGTAAGTTGTTCTATACAAAATTTCCAAAATTTTGTTTTAAATGTTGCATTTCAAAAATAACATATTGGAGTAAAATGTACTGATCTTAAGGCGGTGGTTTGGTAAATTTCCCCAAACTAATAATCTTTGTAATTGTCAAAGGATAGCAACATAAGGAGGATGGGAACAGGAGAAGATGCCTCTATGACCATAACCAACATTAACTCCAAAAAGGCGAACACTGTCCTGATTACCATACACTACCTTTGCTTAAATTAGTTAAAAATTTTATGTGAATAGAGTAATATAGTATGCAATTTTGTGTATATATTCTTTCATTAGACTCACCCATGTGATACTTATCAATTTGGTAGCATGTTTATTATTTTATTGCTGTGTAGTATTTCATTGTATAACCATTCAGAAATTCACTTCTTTGTTTTATTGTGATGGAAACTGGGTTGTTTTGAATTTGGACTATTACTGCTAGTGCTCTTATAAACATATATCTACACACATATGCTTACATTTATATACACATATATATCTATGTATATACATATATATATGCACCCACATATCTACATATCTATTGGCATCTACAATGTGTGGTCCAACAATAGAGTGAATGATTAAATTTTAAAAGTTACTACACTAAAAGACACAGTGTCATTAATTCCCTTCAAAATTCTTTCCTGCGTTTCAAACACATTTAACTTATTGCCGCCAGTTTCTGAAACAGCTTACAGTTTATGTTTACAGTAATTTCTGTCAAATCACATTATAGTGTATCCCCCTGCACCTTACTCATAGAATCTAGTGCCATGAGACTGCTGGCTCTCCCCAAAGTCAAAATAATCATGCAAAGTAAACATTTTGAATTGACTCAGGATATCAAGGCAGTCATAACAGTGTAACTAAATACGCTCACTAAAGAAGACTTTCATAACTGCTGATGTGTATATATGTCCATATATGTGCACATATTTCCTTGTACAAATATGATATATGCTCATTGATTTTATAAGTCCAGTTGTTGCATCATTTGTCTTTCTGTCTGTGTATCTATATTCGTTCTACTTTAGCAGACATATGCAAAGAGTTTACACAAAGACTGTACTAATTCACATTCTACATGTATTACATGAAACTTCAGGTTACTCCATAATTTTCTCCAATTTACAGTCATTTCTGTTTTTTTCCTTTTTAATTTCAACTATTCTGGTGGTGATGAAGTAATTTCAATTTTCCTACTGATTAATGACACTGAATACAGGCTAATTACATTTTTATATATCCTCTTTTTTGAAATATCAATTCAGGATTTTTGTGAAATGAAAGTCACCCCCCCATGTTCTTTTTCCTGATTTGTAGAAACTGTATACTCTAGATATAAATTGTGTACTGTTTAGGTAAATATGCTCTCCCTAAGGTCATTAAAATATTCTACTATGATGTCTTCTAAATTTTTTTTTTAACTTTTACATTTTGTCTACAACCAATCTGCCATTGATTTTACACATAGTCTGGAACAAGAGGCAAGATTTAAATTTTCCAGATGGGGATCCACTTGATCCAGCACCATTTTTAAACATATCATTTCCCCAGAGCCTTGAAGTTGTGCTTTTCTCATAAATTAGGTGGTCCTCTATGCCAGGATCTGTTTATGGTCTCCATATTTTGTTCCAATGGCCTATTTGTCAGATACCAGCTTTTCCAGAAGCCACAAACAGATGTGGTGGAGATATTTTTAAGGACTCTGAAGAATATTTAAAATATGACTAATATGTTGACTTTTATGATATAGTTTATATTAAAAATGAAGTAGAATAAGATATCCAGTACTTGAAAATGAAACCATGTAGATTAAAAGAAATATAGATTTTCACTTAAGTGCATTATGATTTCATAGTTATTTTTATGAAATGCCATCAGTAGAAATTGCTCATATTTTTGCTACACTAGAATTGCATTTCTATTTGTGGTTTCAATAATTCAGTCTATTTTTAGTCATCATGAACAGTAAAATAATAAAAAGATCAATAGTATCAAGCCACACCCAATTGATTTCAGTAATGTGTAAGGATCAGGGCACAAAGTGGTTCTTTGCTTTGGTGTGTCATAATCTAGGTCACTGAAATCAAAAGGCAAGTTGGGAAGCAAAGTAGCTTCTATGTTTTATTAATTCCCCTTTAGGGCTGTTTAAGAAGTGAAAGTGGTCTAATGACAAGTCAAGTCAATATCAGTAAGTATTCAAGAGCCAAGAATTTCATTGCTCTAACTATCAAGCCAAGAAGGGAAATCACAAGACCAGCAGATTGCAAAATCCAAATAATCACATGTTGATCTCGACAAGAAAGACCAGGACTTCAGTGAGCTAGGAGAAATTCCAGGGCCCACCAGTGCAGGGGGCTACTTGGCTTACAGTGAGTTAGGCTGGAAGACATGACTCAACAGGTTAGTTAAATCTATGGGTTGGAAATATACACTATCGAAGGAATTGCCAATTTGAACTAGAGTCTTAAAAGAAATATTAAATTGAAAATTATTTTTACTTGTTCATATTTCATAAAGTATTTTTTAAGTTCTTACAAAGTTTGTCCTCTTAAATATTTCTAGAGGGAAGGGAAGAAACTGCTTTATATCTGTCTATATAAATGAAAGATAATGTCTAGAATTTCTCAGGGTTGAGAGACAGCAAAGCATAACTCTCAAAATCTACTAACTTCATACAATTTTTACTTATTATTCATAAGGTACAGGTTGTTGATGTAAAGATTAAAAACCAAAATTTTATAAAAACACAATTATTTGTAAGAAATGTACCCAGGAAAGGTCTTATCCTCAAATTAACCTTTTAGTACAGTAAAATAGTTTTATAGCTGGTTTCCTATGGATAAACTCCATTACTTTTATTGGGTCAGAGTGTGCAACACAGACAATTCAGGTTACTCAGGACTGAACATGCACACAAATGATAAGGCAAAGGTTTTATTCAAAGAAGTTTGCTGAGGCATCACTCCAACAGTTGAGTAGTGTCCCTGTAATGCTCACCTATTACTGGATGTTGCTTGACTTGAGGTGGCTTTGATGAATTTTACTACTCAAGTTATTTAGCATTTCAAAGCCCATTATTAGGGATACTGTTTTGAATGCATATTTTTTTTTTTGGTACTGGGGATTGAACTCAGGACCTTGTGCTTGTGAGGCAGGCAGCGGTACCACTGAGCTAAATCCCTGGCCCTTGAATACATATTTAAATACAAGCAGCCTCCCTTGCCATTTAAGAGATTAAAACATAATTGCCTCTTGTTTCAGGATTCCTACTGACCTTGTAGTATGTACATTTCAATTGTAATCAGACTTTGATGTGTATGGTCAGCTCAGATTTTCAATGTTGTAAAAATACATTCTTGGTGATAAGAAAACGTTCATTTGTATTATATTAATAAAATTGCCTAAGACAGATTATCTAATCAAATACTATGATCTAAATCTGCTTTCTATTTTTCTTTCCACTTTCTTTTCATGTGTTATTTTTAATAAGCATGCAAATTGCTCTCCTTTGTTTATAGGAATTACCATTTGGGAAGAACAGATTTGAGTTCTTGTAACACACGATACCTACATGTATTCGATATATTCAAAATTTGCATAGCTAGTTTTTAATAAATGCCTATGAAGAAATAGTAATAGTATTGTTATACTCCTTAAAATACTAAAATTACATTCAAGGCAGTAACATTTCTACTTTCCAGGACAAAGACCAACTCAGGGAATCACAGAGGTGGTCACCAGTTTCAGATCTTTATATTCTTTTTTTTTTTTTTTTTTTTTTGGTACCGGGGATCAAATTCAGGACCTTGCACTT
>NW_004624821.1:4667795-4702156 GCF_000247695.1 Heterocephalus glaber | reverse complement strand
CCCCAATCACAGATCTTACTCCAGATTCTTTTTAAATTAAATGATGAGAAAATTGCCTCTAATATTTAAAAATTTCCTGTTTTTCTTTTCTATCTTCCATTCAGTTGATAAACCTTGTAATGCAGTTCTAGTATATAATGTGAAACATGACAAAGAATAATTGTGCATTTTTTTCCCCAAAGTAAGAGGACTGTAGCTGGGATGATTCATACAACTAGGATAATCATTATGACTGGATTGTTGCAATGGAAGTGAAGTTTGCAGATTTTGTTGTCTGCCCATAAAGCTGTCCAAATTTGCTTTTTCATGCCCTTTTGCTTTTCTGTTTCTGTTGAACTTAGAAGCCACTCATTATGGGTAGTAGAACCAATCTCAGTCTGTCTCTAAATGATCGCGTAAGAGAACCTTCATATATACATGTGTACACAACACACACACACACATTTTCCCTACTACTTTTCAAGATATACTCTAGATCATTTTTGAAAGAGAAATAAATTTCTGCATATCATAAGCCACTAAATTATTACTGGAACTCTTGTAAAAACATCTTATTACTGCTGACTACTACACAAAGCAGCCGGGGATGTAGCTCAGTGGTTCCCATGCCTGCCTAACAAGCACAAGGTCCTGAGTTTGATCCCCGGTACCAAAAAAAAAAAAAAAAAAAGGGAACAAAGCAAAGTCTCTTTCTTCCATTAATTCAGTTTTTAACACTTCCTAGCTCCATGTGAATAGTGTTTTGGTGGTTAGTCTCTATAATCCAATGAAAATATTTCCTTTATCATTATGGACAAGAGACTTAGTTCTTCAGCTTCTACAAAAGATGGCAACAATATTAGACAGTAGTTTTTCTTTTACAACCCCTCATCAAATATTGATCATCTCACAAATATGAGTCCTGAAGCTGCTCCTGGGCATCAAACCTCTTGGTGTCACTTGCTAAAGTCAAGTTATTAATGTGATAGATTGAGCTCAGCCCTCTATAGACTTGCTAGAGTCAGCAAATAAAACACAGAGCAACCAGTTAACTCTGAATTTCAGGTAAAGAATGGGTAATATTTTAGCATAACTATATCTCATACAAAGGAAAACTCCCTGTTATTACTACAACCATTTTTGCACTCTTAAGCTTCTCAGTACACATCCAGATTATCTGAAATGGACTTCACTCCCTCCTCAAAATGTACACAAATCCACCCAGTGCCCTGATCATGATCCTAAAATATGTGTGTATGTCATTACATGGATCTTGATGTGAAAGTACATTACACAAATAAACATATTTCATCATCACACACATAAAATACCACTGAAGAGATATCATGTGATCAGATGTACACTTTATTAAAATAAGAATAATAAGGACAAAAGTCTGACTGTATTATAGGAATAGATTACAAGAGTGTAGGCAGGGAAGAAAGTTAATTTGGAGTTTTAGTAATACATACAGAGCTTATGGGGACTGGAACTAAAGTAGTATCAGGAGAGAGAGTATATCAAAAGATGGTAGGAGGTGGAAATTTGAGCTTGATTTTCCTGGGTGATTCAGGGAAAGAGAAATCTATGAAAAGCCCTAACTTTAGGGCTTATGGGATCATTCGCAGAGATGGTGGAATGCAGGAAGAAAACCTATGGGGTTTAGAAGGGAAGGTGATGAGTTCAATTTCTGACCTGAGGTACTTGAAGTTTTATCGGGATGATACCCTACAGTGCTTGAAGTCACATATATGAATTTAGGGAATCAGTCTAAAGATAGTCTTTTGGGAACCATCAAGACTGAAACAATAGGAAATGATGTAATCACCAGGGGTGAGTTTGTGATATACAAGGAATGATCAAAACAAACCATGAGTGTTTATAGAAAAAATATTTTTAAAATTAAAAGCCACACTGCCATTATTCTCCCTCAAAATATTCCTGTTTGCTTCAAACACATGTATTCCAACATTCTTCCCACTTTCTGAAGCAATTCTGGAAGTTCTCTTTTGTGAGTATCTTTATGAGGTTTGATTAAAAAAAATAATGAAAACTGTTGTTGATTGACATCCAATGGGAAGGCAGGCTTATAAAAACATTATGATGTAACCTCATCCACCTTATTCACTGTATCTGACACCTTGTGATGTCTGGCTCTACCTCATTTCAAAATTTCCATAAAAAAATGTTTTGAATAGATTCTGGACATCAAGGCAGCCATGCTAATGCAGCTAAGGATACTTACAAAAGAGGACCTCCAGAACTGCTTCACAAAGTGGGATGAAAGGTGGGATAAATGTGTTTGAAGGGTGGGGAGTATTTTGAGAGGGACTAATGGAAATGCATCTTTTACTGTAATAATTTTTAAAAATTTAAGCATTGATCATATTTTTTTAATCTTACCTTGCAGTAGAGAGAGAAGAGAGCCAAGGATTAAACCTGGGGGAGGACTGTCACATTTGGTAAAGGAAAGAGGGAAGAGTCTCATGAAAAACAGTGAGTGGGAGCATTCAGGAATGAGAAGGAAAATCAAGAGAACACAATAGAAGCCAAGGAAGAGGGGTCATTTGTATAAAATATGAAAAGATCGTAGTTAAAGACCAACAAGCACCACTGGACAAACAAGAGGTGACAAGTGATTGAAAAACAATTGTGTGTCTTTCTTACAATTGTCAAATGAAATAATAAAAGTGAAAATGCTAATCTTGTCTACTGTCCAACATACAAGCTTATACATTATATTCCTTCAGATTTCCTTTCTTTTCAAAGTGATTTAAGCTCTTTGAGCTTCAATTTTTTATCTTTAAACTGGAATGAATATTACAATTTAACTTGGCTCTTAATCATGCTATTGTCATTAAGATCAGCTCTATAAATATTGCAAGATAGGGAAAACAAAAATGGGATCAGTCTTCTAAAAAGGCGTTGCATATTTAAAATAAGATAATTTGAGTAAATATGCTTTAAATATTCTAATTTCTTTGTAGTTATATAGTACCACTAATTTCTAAAAATAGACCTCTCACATCACAATTTTTCTTAGTGAACCCATCTGTTTTATCTATGTCAGTATCTGAATTAGCCCAAGCGAATCATAGTTTTATTTACTATCGCTATTAATTTCCAGACATACTCACTTTCAAACATTCAACATAAATTTACTGACTAGTTACCATATACTAAATACCAAGAATCCAGCACATTTTACTCAATACTGTTTTCAAGAGTATGATATTTATCCAATGGCTTTATTCCTGGAAGATCTCTTAAAACATTCCACTCTAGGAATGAATTTCCTTTGACCTATCAGGCTGGGCTTAGGTAGAATGATTAATTGGTGAATAAATACAAACATCACTTCTTTCTTGTGCCCACCTTGATAAGTGCCTTATTCCAGGTGCTTGTCATTGATGGTATCTCATCCCACTTTCCTATCACCTTTTCTTTTCTGATAAACCTTCACTGTCAATGACTAATGTGGACCATTTCTATATCTATTTTAAAATATACCAAGATAACTTCCCTGAAGTTTTGGAATCATACCAGACAACTTAAGACAAGGCTATCACTGCTCTTTTATTAGCTGCTAAGAGTTTTCCATGCTTAAGATAAATTTCCCCAATCATGGTACACAGGGAGAATGATTTCATTGTTTTGAGTACATTTTTTATTATCCAAACCATGTTACCATGTTTACATCAAACTGCATATGATTAAAGTGCCTAACATTAATTAAACAATCATTATTAATTAATTGAAAAGAAAGATTTTGTTTTTTAGGCAGGGTCTCACTGTGCAGTCCAGGGTGGCCTCAAACTCACAGTGATCCTTCTGCTTCAGCCTCCCAAGTGCTGGGGTTATGGGTGTATGCTACCACATCTGGCTAAGAAAGATTTTGTAATTGTGTGGGGGCCAGTATGTCCAGCTGAGTTGGGACTGTGGCATTTACTTACTCTTTCATGTCCACAAGTCTGTTTTCTCGGGTTGTCATCCAAGAAGGATGACATCCTAACATCTATCATTTAGAGTGCCTGGGCTTATTTATCATTTGTACTTTGCCATTTGGGGGTTTCTTGACAAGCCCTTGTGTGTTTGCAAGGATCTGATAGAGATTCAAAACCTATAGGATTTCTTAAGATACCTTCTATTTGCTTATGATATAGAGTGGGAGGAGAAAGACAATTATGATATGGGGTTAAAGAAATCTAACCTGGATTCATGATGACCCTAAAAGAAAGATTAAAGAAGATTTTAGAAAAGAGCTCACAGATGATACTTAAAGAATAATGAGAACTGGATTGGATAAAGTGGAACTAAGGAGCTATCTTGTAGTTTTGTCTACGAGTAGAAAACACAAAGGCTATGCAAGGATGTGAAAGGAATGTGACAGTTAAGGACTGCAAGTGGCTCAGTGTGCACAGGTGGAGCCACAGGAAGGAGGAGCAAGTGATGAACGGAAAAAGAATAGAGTCACAGGGTCCAGACCACGGAATGACTTCTATGTCTTGTTAAAGAATTGCAACATCCACTCACCTGGGTGACATCCTATGGTCCTAAACAAATATTTAATGAATTTAACAATACATAATGAAGTGCATCTAAACCCAGGGGATCATCAAGTCTTCTGTCATCCGTAAAGTTTTAAAGAACTTCTCACTATATTTAATACCTATTTTTATCCCATATACTTTTTTCTATGCACTTTATTTTGATTTCATTGCTGACATTTACATATTATTTTAAGACAATATACAGTTAAGTTAACGGAAATAAATTTTTAAAAACCTTTTGGGATGATTGGGAGAGAGTAGGCTATTCCCGTGGCAAATGCATATTGGAATGAGAATGATAAATCACATGAATAATGTCATTTCTACTTAGAGAAGATTTTTATTTTAGCATACTTGAAAAAGTGCAAAGAAGAGAGGTCGGCATAGCAGAGTTCATGTTTGGCAAGAGGAAAATGGACCAAAAAACCATTACCCTGCAAGAAATTTCCAAGTCAAGAACTCACGATTTTATTCTGGGTTTCCAAATTTAGTAACATTCCACTCTTAATGTCTCCAATTTGTTCAAAACAAATAGTGTTGTTTCATATTTTATGAACACAGACTCTTTACAGTCTGTTTACGGTAATAGGTGATGTACAGGGCAACATCATTCTGGGATACACAATTTTCCTCCACAGGGTGCACTTCACAAATGCTTAGATTTATGCAATCATGTGCACTGTGAAAATAGCTTTGTATATATCAGCCAAATACAACTCCATTTTCTTATACCTAATAAAAACTATGAATAAATAACACTAATGCAATGATGATAATATTGTTGTATCTGAATTATTCTTTTAAATGAAGTGACTATAGTATTATAAAGCCTTCAGAAAGGAATGTGCAGCCTTAAACTTTTCACAGGGGCTTTTACAATAAAATATTAGTGTGAGCAAACTACATTTCAAGTTAAAACTTTATTGACTAATGAAATGCTCTAAGGATAATATGATTTTAAAAACCTTTGAAAATATGTTATACTCTGTATGAGTTAATATTCTTTGCCCTAACAATACTACTGCTTTTGAAAATAATTCTAAGTGTAGTAGAAGGCCCTTTTGCACCTGCTACTCCCTTTAATGGGAAAGTTCTTCATTAAGCTATAGCAACTGATTGTTTCTTCATTCCCCTGCAGTCTTTATTTATACTTTTCCTAATAGTTTTGCTTAAAATTGCAGCCAATTCTTTCTTTCTTATCTACTTTATTTTTCTACATCAACTCACTATTATCTAGCATATATAGGGTACTGATTTGTTTTGCTTACTGTTTGTCACATATTGGGGCATAAATCCTATGGGGCAAAGATCTGTGTCTATTTGCCTCATTGCTCCATTTTTAACATCCAGAACACTACATGGTAAATAATAAGTGCTCAATATATATTTGCCTATTTAGTGAATAAATATTTTAATAGATGTGTTATAATTTTTTATTTAAGTGGCAAAAATCTTGTTAAATGTGGAACAATTGAGATATGATTAAATACTTCCTTCACATTATAGACTATTAAGCAACTATTAAATGTGTTTATAAATATTTATAAAACAAGAAAATATTAATATTAAAATTTATTAGAGTGGCACTGTGCCTGCCTTGCAAGTCCAAGGTCCTGAGTTCGATCCCCGGTAAGAAAAAAAAATTATTAGAAAAAATTCCCCCAATATACATAGACTGTGATCACAACTACATTAAAAGAAATGGAGAAAACAACAATGAGAAAGATCTAATATGAAAGTAATGGTAGTTTTGAAACAGGTGTGACTGAAGGCCATTTCTTTTTCTCCAGTATTTAATTTTTAAAGTTTATATAATTAACATACTATGTGAACAGATAAGAAATTAAGCCAATTGAAAGAAAATACCTTAAAAATGTAATTTGTAAGCTTGTGGAGAACCTTGAGAGTATGATTTTTGTCCACAGCAAAAACAGCTGGGGATATTTTAAAGAATCTATGTGTCTGACTGGTAAGAACTGGTAGTGAATAAAGTACTTTTTAAAAATCAAACTTGAGCCCATTATCTCTACACTAAGGAAAATATCAATTGCTATGTTGGAACCAATTAAATAGAAAACACTGCTTTGCAGTTTCAAATAGTTAAGGAAAATACAGTAATCACATATCCTGTGTATCTGTTCAATAGTTAATTTACTGCAGTGTTCATTTTTCCACAGAGAATTCTGAAAAGTCTAAAGAGGCAATACTTGAACTGATAGTTTATTTGCAATTTTAGTCTTTGCTTAAGTAGGTACTTTTGAGCCAACTTACTTGGAAGATCTTAATAGCAACAATGAAAACAGTATCTCTCTTTTCAATGTACTCTCTTTTTTCTTCCAAGGGATATATGAATGTCTTCATTTTTTTTTTGGTACCAGGGATCGAACTCGGGTCCTTGTGCTTGCACAGCAGGTGGCAAAACCACTGAGCTAAATCCCCAGCCCTGAATGTCTTCACTTTTGAAATAAGACACTGACTATGTTACCCTTTACTGGGAATCTGAAGCAGCAGGGTAGTTTTCTGGTTTTTATGGAATTGCTGTTTTAACCTCAGATTTAGATTTATTTAGTGAAAAACAGCTGATCAGTAGCCATGTGAGCCCCACTTCATTTCTAGTCAAAGTTTAATGTTCTGCATAATACATTCTACTTATTCAATATTTCAAATATCTTATCTTGGAATATTCATAGGCAATATTCATATTCAAATAAACTCAGACACTGAATATTCTCATAGTTGGGTCATGAATAGCCATAGAGAGTAAGGTCAAATATGAGCTAGAACTATGAGTGCTATCTTGAGTTATTACTTTTACTTTTACTCAATGCAAGATCAATGTGAATGGTTAAATAAATTATCTAGACAAATTCTCCTTGACCTGCTAAGACTTTGGATAGTGGAGATGGAGGTCTGCAGATATGTACATGAGCCTCTGTTACCACTCCATGTCTTAAAGTTGGAGTAAAAACAGGTGGGAGAGTGTAAATAACAGGGAAGGAGGAAGAATGGACTGAGGCAGGAGGGAGAAAAGAAGGGATAACACTAAAAGACAAATGATTTCAAGTGATCAAAACTTCTAACTATGCAGTGCAAGAATACTAAAATGACTAAGCCATTCCAAGGTGTTACAGCTTGTGTCTAGATATCACCCCAAAACTTCATGTGGTCATAGGTGGAGCTTTTTGGAGATGGCTGGATCTAAAGATTATGATCCTGGAGTTAAGGATGTGATGCTGGCATTGATTCATGGTACAAGGCTAGGATTAAGGGTGCCCCACCCTGGATGTGAGTGGATAAGGGTGGCTAGCCTGGATGGAATGTAAGGGACAGAGAGAGGGATGCTGTTGTCATTGCTTGCTGCTAGTCAATTGCTGCTTCTTTGCTACTTCATTGCTTTGCTGCCTTTTGCCCTCCATGAACTGTTTCTCTTCTGCAATGCCCCTTTGCTGTGGCACCCTCCATTGAAGCCAGCCAATTATGAACTAAAACCTTTACAAACTGTGAGCTACAATAAACCTTTCCTCCTTTAACTTTGGGTGTCAGGTATTTTGTCTCAGCAATGAGAAAATTAAGACAGAGGGTACATTTTATTTAATTCTCTCAATGTGATGAAATTTCAGTTTTATTTTTTAAGAAATTTTCATCAAGTATCCAAGTCTGTATCTTTAATTTTATTCATTTAACTAAATGACATATCTTTGCATTCTTCAGGAAAATGGCTGTATTATAAATTAGGATTTGCTTGTACAATGAAATAACAATGAAATATCTATATTCTTTCAAGTTCCACTGAGATTTCTATACCTTATCACTATAGAAAAAGACACAAGAATTTGATAGAATTAAACTACCTTTTCTGGGGCCTGGTTTCCACTAGAAAGTAATGAGCATTGATATGAAAGAAGTTGTAAAATATAAGAAAATCATCCTTCAGTTCCACATCAAGTGAAAGAAAGCACACATATGAAGATTGTGTAAAATGAAGAGGAAATTTGGGGAAAATTTTTATAAAAACAAACATATATTTGTAAATACTACTAGGAGTGAACTCAGATCCAGCAAATTATGAAGTTCTTGAACAGAGATAAGTCCCACCTCTATAATGCTGGTGATTGGGCCATTACCTAAGGACTCACTTCTAGACTGTAGTCCTGGAAGCCCTGCTTTTACCTTTCAGGTACCATCAGAACAGGGCAGGAAGAAAAGTGAAGGAAATGAAATGCAGACAAACTCATTTCCTTGTTCACAGAAGTGCTGATGGGAAATTGAGTGGGAGGACACTGGACTGATTGCCTCTAGTATAATGTGGGAGCATTCAATGCATGCTGGTCCCTGGTGGACTGCACATAAGGGAAACTTGGATTAGGTGGATGTAGGATGTAGGATGGTGGTATTTAAGAGAACTTCTCCTGGTTTTTCAAACAAGATACTGAGCCAAGACTCTATTAGTATCTGAAGAAGGCTCTATTCCCTTAAGTGGTAAATGAATATCCAGGCACTTGTGTTCCTGAAAGCTATGGGATAGTGGAACAACCTGCTATACCTCAGTTTTACAATTAGCTCTTTTATATTCTCTAAGTATCAAAGAATGGAGGAGTTCTGAAAATAGTTTATATTACTACAAAATGCAGAGGTTTTGGCTTGATAGCTTTGAAGGGGTTCAGAATATGACATGTGTCATCTTAGCAAGTTGACTATTTTTAGCTGAAGATACAAAGAAAGGAAAGAGCAGATGTAAGCTCTCTCCATTTCTGCATCCAAGCAAGTCATGATGTTTCCCGTGAAAAAGATTCCCTACCTACATCAGGAAGAGACAAACATTCTTATGGCTTAAGACTGGGAGTTGATACTAAAATGGATCTATGCAAACATACTGACTAAAATAACTAGGATCTTCCATAAGTGTCCACCAGTTTCCTAGTCAATGGCTCGCAACTTATTACCCCTAACCCAAGGCACTTTGTCTTGTCACATTCTCATGATACAGCGTTCTTTGTTTAAAAGGTGTATACACTCTTAGGCCTAGTGACCTCTTCAGTTCTTCATTTTCTTTATGAGTTCTCCTACATATACATAAAAGTAGTAATAAAAAGCTTGGGTGATTTTCTCCTATTTATGTGACATGTTGGTTGAAATCTCAGATCTAGCCACAGAATTCTAAGAAGGGAGAAGGCAGTATTTCTTCCCCTGAAATATTATTAGCAATAATCCTCACTATTGATTTAATAGTGCATGGGCTTATTTCTTGATGCAATTACTTCGCTAAATCCTCACAGTGATGATACTTACTGGTTTGCCTGTTTTACAAAAGAAACATTAAAATGAAATGAAACAAATGAACCATTTAATCCTAGCTTGAGCAGCGACTAGCTCTAGGTAGTACAAACTGCTTATATTTATCCCACTTTCTTCCCTTATGCATAAACAAATATACCTGCTTTCATTACATCATAAGGTTAGAATAAAATTAACATGAAGAAATAGAAATTCTGAGACAGCAAAATTTGGAGACCTGTAAGTAAATAGAAATATCTGATAATAATAAAGCATTATAAACAAAAGGAAGAAGAAACAATGAAAATATGGATATATTTATATATACTGTACTTATGGGAATTCTATTTAAATTAGTTGGAGTAAAGTTATTGTAAATATGTAAATTGGAATTTAAAAGCATCAAATCAACACCAAATAATAGTAGTCCTGATTACTGAATAAAGTAAAACACATACATTTCTAACTGGGCACCTCTGCCCCTCCTATGACCCAGTGAACTGGAACTCTTTAAACCAACATAGAAAATAATCACAAAATACACACTGATTCAAACATGTATGGGGTATTTTGGGTTGTCATAATGATCGCAGAGTATTACTAGTGTTATTGGTAAGGATGCTACATGTCCAGTCTTGGACAGGATGGTGCATACAGTGTGCTATTGTCTTCCATCTCACAACATATCCAATTGTCCTGGCAGAGCAAAGTAGCATCTCTTTCATATATTGTAACTGACTCCCAGGTCTAAGCACAGGAATTACATATTAGGACACTATATAGAGAAATGAGATCCCACTGATTTCCCGGAATACTTGGTTTCTTGTTTTATCAGATCTGTCTTAGCATGTTAAGTGTTAACATGAGTTAACAATTTCTCAATTTCTGTTCTCAGATACAGATATGCTATCACTGACACTTGTCCTCCTGCTAGTTCTTGATCTGTCTGTTTGTACTTCTGCTCTTTTAATTTGCTTTTACTTCTTCAATGGAATTCTCATAAATTTGAATTTGTTTATTATAAGTAAGTGCAAGTACTTATCTCATTTTGTTTTTTTGTGATAACATGCTACAGTCCTTACACACTGAAATACTTTAGAAATTATCATACATGTTTTCCTTTGTCGGCTCCTTGAAATTCCAGTTGAAGTGTTATGTTGACTTTTTAAGGCAAATTGGTGGAAAGTAAAGAAGCATTACCACACATTTGTTATGAAAAAGGGGGTGTTTGGGCTGGGGATTTAGTTCAGTGGTGCTGCCACCTGCCTCACAAGCACAAGGTCCTGAGTTTGATCCCTGGTACCAAAAAAAAAAAAAAGAAAGAAAGAAAAAAGAAAAAAGAAAAAAGAGGGGTGGGGGTGTTGGGTTAGAACGTAGGGCTCTAGATAAGGGGCTGGCAAGTTTTTTTCTGTAAAGGGCCAAATTATAAATATTTTAGGGTTTGTTGGCCATATAACCTTTCTCACAACTACTCAATTCTGCTGATGTAGGGATAAAGTAGCAATGAGGCATTCATAGGTGAATGGATGCACCTTGAAACCATAATATTAAATAAGTCAGTCACACAATTGTTTCTCTTAGATATGGTTTCTCTTATACAAAAAATATAAAATATAAATAAAGAGCAAAATAAAAGATAGATAATAGAAAGTAGGGGGAACTTAGTTTGTTTCTGTTGGTTTGCTTCAGAAAACAATGCCCCAGGAAAACTTTTATACATCTCCCCATGTACATCTTCAAGCAATTCTCTACCTAAAAGGAACATTGTTGAATCTGGGGCATGTACATTTCCAACTTGATCCGAGCTTTCCAAATTGTTCTTGGTTTTGTTTTCTAGAGCACCAATTTCTGTTCTTATCCTTATCACATTGACAATGTCTAGAGACATTTTTGTCACAATTGGGGATGGGAGCGATTGGCATTGAGTAGATGTAGGACAGGGATGCTGTTAAACATCCTACAATTCATAGGGCAGTCCCCACAACAAAGAATTATCCAGCCCAAAATGTCACTAGTGCTCACACTGAGGAATCCTGCTGAAATGATGTTCAGTTTGTTGATCCTGTTTTTCAGTTCTCCTAGTTTAAAAATATTGCTGTGCTAGCTTTTCACTTTTTGACAGTTTTAAAATAGTCCAATATTCTTTTGATTTTAAAAATAAGTACATAAAATTCTATCACAAACTATACTTTATGTATTTTTAGGCCACATTAGTTTATGTGTAAATATACATACATGTATGCGTATCATATTATATACAACAATAGTTTGATTCTTTTATTGACACTTAATATTACTACCTTTATTAATAGATTTGTCTTAAGCTTTATATCTTTGCTATTTGTATTTCTATTTCCTTTGGTTACTATTTATGTAACAAATCTTTCCTCTCCCCATTGTTTTATTTCTACTTTCTGAGCAGTTTTGCATTAATTTTAATTCCATAATGAGCCTATTTCTTGACTTAAAAACCCATTTGAATATTATTTCTTTTAGTAGATGAGTGACTACTTACTGAATTTGTTTACATCTTAAAATCTCTCCTACTTGACCTTTTTTTTTTTCATCTTGTAATTCCCATCATTTTCTTCCCTGTGTGATTTTCTTCTTTCCTTTTCTTGGGATTGATAATATTTCACATTTTCTTTGTTTTTCTTTTTCCTGGTTGTTTGAAAATTATTAATAATTTTCTTTTTTAAGTTTTGCATAGGTATTTTTAAATGTTTATTACATGCAATTAATTGCAACTTTTTCTAACACTATTCTCTAGGTTCCAGTCTCATTACTCTTAATCTGAGGATGTGAAATATGACATAATGCTTTTTATCTAACTACCACTACATTTATCTGGTCATCATTGTTTAAAGTTTTGGTTTCTCCCTATTTAGAATACAAAATTGATATGGTTTTATCCAATATTTAACTAAGCTTATCAATATGTTCTCCCAGGATCTGCTATGATATGCTTTTATCCTCTTTGGGTTCTCCAAAACCATCATTTTTTCATCCAACAGTTAAGCTAATTTTGTTAACACATTTTATTAGTTTTTATTCTAATTTTGTTCTCTTTTATCTTGGATCTACTCCTTCCTACTGTGCTCCTTCCCTTCCATATTTTAGCAATTCTTTTAGTGAGAATCTGTGGGTGGTAAACTTGTTTTGCTTCATTTTGCGAAAATGTCTTTCATTTATATTGCCCTTCCTGAAGAACAGTAAACTGAGGGAAAAAAGAAAATTAAAGGGAAGGAAGAAAAAACAGAGAGGGGGAAAATGAAAGAAAGGAAAGGAGGATGGGAAGGAGGGTGAGAGGGGGCAGGAGAGGAAGGGAATGAACAAAGGAAATTAGTATTTTTTTTCTTGTAAGCCAGATAATCTCATTGTCTTTGGCCTCTACTGTTGCTGATAAATCTAATTTCAGACTAATTTTTACCCTTTGTAAGTAAATTTTCTTTCCTTCTAGAAAATTGAAGATTTTCTTTTTAACCCTTTATGATTTACATTGTTGCTGTTAACTGTTTAGCTATAGAAATATTTTTATTTATCTAGTTTGGTACCTGGAATAGTCTTTTGATTTCAGGATATATGTATTTTTCCATTCTGGAAAATTCCAGGCTGTTATGCTTTTAGTTGTATTTTCCGCCACTGGTCTTCCTATTCTGTTATTTTTTTTTATTCTGTTATTTTTGAAGTTCTATTAAATAACTTAGTGCTTTATGACTAAAGCAAATACAGAGTAAACTGAAAGTACAATTGAATACCATGTTTCCTTTGACACTGAGTTTCCTGAGGAATTCTGAGAGTTGAAGACAGTCACAACTTTGTGGGGTAGAGTATAATTTTAAGCCTTTGTGGCCATAATAGCAGATAATAAGTATGAGCAAATTGCTGCCTAAATAGGCTCACAGTGGAATGATAAGATGGAAAAAAGCAAGTCTATTTCCTTTGAAAAGGATATAGCACAGAGCATCCAAAATGATCCAATGAAAAGGGGTCACAAATGATTAAGTGGCATATATGTGTTTGTATTTTTAGAGTGCTATAGATATTAGAACAGAATACACAATTAGCAATGGGTCCAATGAAAGGAACATTTTATATTTCCAAAGAAAGTGTTTGGAAATTCAATATCTCAGACTTTCTGCTCTGTCATCTATCTACATCCTTGCCATCTCGCTAAAGATCGCAAGATGACTACAGTAACATCATATCCTCCCCACTCATAAATCTTAGAATAAAGAGAAGAATGGGTATGAAAATATTTTCTGTTGCATGTCTCTTATTTTTTTATGTATTATTTCAAGCAGTCCCCTCCCAAAAAGATCTATTTGTGTCCTACTGGATAAAATTAGTACATATTAACCATATATCAGAATTAGGCTAAAGGGAGGGAAATATAGATTTAGGTAGCTAATAATTTATTTCTGGGTCTGGGTATATTGCTGCTTGGACAAACCTAGGTTCTTTGGGTTTTTACTAAGGAAATGGGCTTTGGTATACAATATCATTGGTATACAGCAGCTTCACTACCAAGACTGCAGAGATTCAATTTGGCCCTTCTTTCTCTCATTTTCTGCCTCATTACTATAAAAAAAAGAAAGCATGTTAAGTGAAACTTTTTATACAACAGAATCATATTGACTATAAACTCATAAACAAGGAACTTGCTCCAACAACCTGGAGACCTTTATCTGCCATCAGTTATGTGACCTTGGGAATATAATTAAGTTTCCCCACCTATAAAGTAAGAAAAATTGGATTAAATAACTTATATTACTTCTCATTTTAAGTTTCTACAAGGCTTTGATTCAGAAGCTGATTTAAATATGGTAGTTTTCAAATTACACGGGTAACTTTATTGGTTAACTTTGTAACTCAGCCCAGCCTTGCACCCTATTGGTGGAGAGAACTAATGAAGTTTAGAAACTAATTTAATTTAGAAGTAAGAGAGTACCTAGAAGAGCTTCAAGTTCACTATTCATATTTAGGCTTTGACTAACAAAATTATGCTCAAACATTTTGTTAAAAAATGGTGAATCCATTTGGGAAGAATGGTTTTCAGTCAGTCATGCCAAAAGAGTATTACTAAGTGGTCTGTGGAGAACGAATTCTGAGGTAAAAAATAAATCAGCAAGATGCTGTATTAATCATCTTTAGATTTTTTTAATCACAAGATTTCTTGGAGATTTGCAATACTGAAGTGTATGGTGAATATCCAAAAGAGATCTGTCATTTTCTGACTTTAATTTTGTCTATGAATCCTTTTTTATTTAATGATTTTTCATTCAAAAGTAATTATGTTGGTTAACATTTGTATGGACTTGGTGCAAATAACAAACTATTTTTTAAGGTATCATCTTATAACTATATGAAAACCCTTCCTTCTCTAACCTTTCTAAATCTGATCCTGTTGATTGTAAGATGCCAATTTAGTGACACTATTCTAGAAATACAAAGCAAATCATATGTTGAAAATTCATTTGAATGAATCACACATACTACTTTAATAAATACAAAATGGTACAATCACTGTGTTAGTATTGTAAAGAATGCACTTTTTTTTAATCCCTGGTATTTTAATTCATTTATCAAAAATCATTTTTAAGCCAACTTTAAAAAAATTTATAGAATACAGGTTCAGGGAAATACATTTGGAGAAATGCTAGTTTAAACTACTTTTAAAATACTTTGTAATGAATGCACTCACACTAATTTTAAAGATGAAGTAAATGAAGACATAAGTAGAAAAGAGCAAGGAAGTTCTTCCTGCCCATGAAGATAGGAATTCCAGGCAAGAGTGACACTAACAGAGCTGGCAGACCAAAATGTCAGCTTCTAAAGTAATCTTTATGGAGATTAAACTGAGTAGAAACAGCACTGGACTTCCATTCCTTTGTCATGTAACTGGTAATGGATGGATATTGCCTTTTAGGAGGGACAGCTTGTTGCCTGACTCAATAAAAAGAGAACTCAGAGGAATTTAAGTGCAGTTGTCAAGGAGCAAAACAGTTCCCATCAGTTCAGAAGATAAAGGCAGCCTGAACAGAAAAAGCCCAACCAAAAGCTATCAACTCTGTGTCATAGGTATGAATTCTCATGGAGGTAAATGAGACATCATCTGCCAGTGAGTGCATAACACCAGACATGATTTCTATGTCCTTGCCTTTTCAAATATCCAGAGAAAATTTCAGGCAAGATGCCGTCCCATTGGCAGAGTTGTAAAATCAACAATAAGCAGATGATGAAATATTTGTTAAACTATACTTACATCTCTTATTTCACAAAACCTGCCAACTAGTTATTACAGGGAAGAAAACTCTCGGACACATGGGGTGACTTGCCCAATTCCTGAGAACTGTGACCAGGTCATGGGGAGCATTCTCAGGGTGATCACTGATATGTGCTTCATGGATCAGTGGGAGGAGAATCCAACTCAACAGTAAGAGGATATCAAATCACTATGGACTGGCATTTAGACACAGCCAACCATTCTATGATTTTTATCTTTAACTCTTGTTCAAACAAGAAAGATGTTATTTGCCACGTAGCAGTGATTTAATAGATCTCTTTATGACTATACCTCTTCAACAAAGACTTTCCCTAGTTAAAAAAAAATTAAATTGAGTTTGTAGCCTTACCTAACTACCTAATAGACAACATTGCCATCTAGTGGCTTTAAATACTACAGTTACCACTTTGGGGTGGAAATGGGGGTCTTGTCAGGGCCCTGAGCAGAGTGCCCAAAAGGTGCAAAGACAACAGAGGTTCAGAAGCCACGCAAGAGCTCACACACTCATCTAGAGCAAATACACATCAATATTCAGTGAGAGAACCCACTGTGGCCCCAAAGCCTTAACAGTGTCACTGAGGAAAACTACCACCTCTGAGACAAGGTTTTGATCCGCCTCAATTATTTAATTTCTTTTCTTGGAAAATATTTTCTTTGCTGTGGGTCCATTGTTCATTCTTTTGTTCATCTACTTGCTTGAACTATTTCCCAAACATGCTCCCATCATTACAATCGGGGTGTTGCCCTGCATTACCAGGTGAAGGAGTTGGATCGGTTGTCAGCAACAGTCAATAACACCAACAGGGAGAAATTGAAGCCTTACAAGAAACACAGAATCTGTTCTACATGGACAAACAATGTTGGGCTGTAGTCTAAACAAATTCGAGATTTAAGAGACAGGAATATAGAAAGAGGTTTACAAGTTTGGAACAGATGTAGCATCAACTGAGGTTTCCAATAATCTTGAGACAAGTATCCCTGGCAAACATCCCTTGGAGCCTATCCTTTGGTTAAAAACAGATACCCACTGCTTGTCTTGATTGACTTATGCAACCGTTTGCTTGTGTAACCACAGGGTGTTCTGAAACCACTATCAGCATGCTGAAAAGACTTGGAAAGATGTGAAGAAAGAATCATATGCCCAAGACCATTACAATGCTTCAGATGGGTTCTTGTCAAGCTCCCTCTACATACTTCATACAGTGAAAGATGGTGAGAGTACAAACAAAAGAGCCAGTAAGTCTTTTCTCATCCCATTTGGACAAAGTGAGTATAGCAACATAGAACATCATTTCAGATCCTTTTGAATAAAGGAACAGTGGAACAACTGGAAGAGGCAATTTGCAGAAATCCAAATATGTGCCTCTCCAAAATTTGCATCACAGGCTGAGTCATGTCCATGCAAATGATCTTAGTTCAAATTCACATCAGAAAAGTCTGGAACACACTTAATTCCCATATGCAAATCTCCTAGGAAACCAGCTACTGATTCTTACCTATAATAAAAAGAATCTCCACTGCAATGTCACTGACTGTTGTGCTCCGAGTCGTGGACAGTTCATCATTGCCGATAAAGCAAACGTTGTAGGGTACAGTCACAGCAACATAAAACGTCGCCAACAAAATAAGCCAGTCCCAGCCAGCTTTAAAAGTGCTAAAATGCAAAAGTATGAATTTGGACTTTTTTGCATCCGAAACTTTATACTCCGGAAACGCTGGTTTATCTACAAAAACATTCTGTGGATAAAGACAAGAAGAGAAATTGGGGAAAAGACATTAGAATCAAAGAACACACTAAGTACACACTTCTATGAGGAGGATCATTCATGCCTACCCCGTCAATGTATCTTACAAGTGACCTTTAAACTTGACACAAATAGCAGGTCATGTGCCGTACAACTGTTTCAGTCAACAACAGACTTCATATATGATGAGGTCCCATGAGATTATAATGGAGGTGAAACATTCTTATTGCCTAGTGACACTGTAACTATTGTAATGTTGCAGCCTGCCCTATTATTCACCTTTTTGTGGCGATGCTATAAACAAACCTACTGTGTGGCCAGTCATATAAAAGTAGAGCACAGACAAATATGTTCAGTACATGATACTTACTGATAATAAATATGTTGCTGGTTGTATGTTTTGTTGTTATTTTAGAATGTATTCTTACTTATACAATAAAAATTTGCTGTAAAGCATCACGCAGTGTTACACCAAGAGCAGCTTCACCTATGTCCTGTTTACTTCCTATGCTGACTACACCAGGAGGCCGCATCCAGTAGTTGCCCTGTACTATCTCAGCTTGGGTCAGCACACTCCATGATGTTCACACAACAGTGAAATCATCTGAGGACACATTTCTTAGAATGTATCTATCATTATGTAATACATGGCTGTACTGAAATTAAGCAGAGACTTAGTTGCAAATAACAGGAGTGTGAGGATTTTGTCATGAATATTAAGTGAGTACTCCAGATTTGTTCATTAAAAAACAAAGACCATTATCTACAATGCCATCTAAAAAATTCTCAGTTGCAAGTATAATCCTATACCCTATACACATTATAAACACAAAGATATGTTTATGTGCCTGCTGCCATAGGACATTCTTATATTTACAGTTTGCAGATGGGAGTCATTATCTAAAGAATACATTTGACCTGAGATTCTATTGATGTCAGCAAGGATTGCTTTTTAAAGAAAGCGTAGAGATAACCAATATTCTACTGTAAACAGTTATTTATATTTCTTCCACAATATCGCCAGGTCATAAATGCACTCTTGCATTGCAGATGTTGGTAGTTTTCCAGTTGGGACCTCACACCTCTTTACTTTGATTAACATGGATGCGGTCTGTGAGCGGCCAGCCCTTGGTAAGTGGTAAAGTGAGAAATAGTTACTTAAGGCTTATTATTCAAGTCATGGTAGGAGGAAGGTAATGTTCACTGTGCGGCTGATTAAATGCAGAAGAATAGCTGGAATTTTTGATAACTGCAAAAGCACTTCACTTTCAAGGCCGTGCAATTGATGAACAATTTCCATTTACTATGAGACAAAGGAAGACTCAATAATAGCATGTGCAGAAATTTGACAAGCCTGTGACCAGATACTTGCAGACCTTGTTTTGACCTCAATTAATGAGAAATACAAGAAGAGTAATGAGAACTTAAATTTGAAAGTTAAGTTGAATTACCAGAACAGTTAAAAGCTCTGGAATACATATTACTTGCAGGTCACAGTGTTGTTTTCTTGTCTCAACCATTGAGGGAAGGCCAGATTAATATCATGTGTTCAGGAAGCTCTAAAGTACCTGAGGATTTAAGAAACAAAAAGAGAGACCAAGAACACTTAGCTCTTGGTGGTGACTATCTGGGATTCAAAACTGTAGTTCTGCTCTCTACTACAAGGCATCTGCTGTCTGGTATGTCTCTTGGGTAAGCATTCCCAATGCTGGTATCTACTTCTTGCTAATATTTTCCCTCAACTTACTGCCAGTACTTCATGGTGGGCACTGCTGCAATACTTCCAGATGGCTCTTTAGTACCATTCAATTCCCTAATACTTGACCTGTGTGTTTTTATCTCATGTTTAGGTTTTGAGGAACAAGTTTCAAAGGTAGACTCTGGCATAAAACTGAAGGGGAGAGAAGTACTCTTGTTGGGCTTGACGTCAAAACCTACGCCTGTGCACAGGAGTTGAGGTTTATGGGCGTTAATCTCCTCAGGTCCATAAGCCACTTCTAAATGTTACAGCACACGATATGCTCCAGTGTAATTTCTCTCTTCATATTTGTTACAATAAGAAATTATCAGAAGCCATGAGGCGCATTTCATTTTCTATCCATATAAATAATTTATCATCATGTGACTAAAGTTTATTTTGTTGAAAGGAAAAGCAAGTTCTATGTTGAGGATTGGAGAAACTCATGAACTAAAGTGTTTCCTTGGATTATACTGATTATATGAAGAATTAATGATGCTGATGTAAAAGTTCAGTGATATATTCATTATATCCACAAATTAGAAAATGAATCACACAATTTCATTTTATGGGCTAGAATCATTATTAAAACATATTATTTTTAAATTATGCTGAGATGTCAGTACATCTTAGGTTAGACTAAATTTTGAATTGTTAAAGCCTTCAGATATATTTACACAATGATTTTATCAAAATTCCTTTGGAAGAAAATTTCATACAATTGTAAAAAAAATTTAAATGTGTACATTTGTAAAATTGTGCTTTCTGAAGGAAGTGGGGGCAGTCATATAATTGATAACATGTAAATTATGCCTGAGAAATAATACAATCAACTTATCAAGATCTTTGGTTATAGTACTTATTAATTTTGAAGCATATTGCTTTAGTACTAATCATGTTTTAACTGTTTAGCATCTATCCTATGAATTACTGAAACATAATCTTTAACTTCAATGACTAATTAAAGTAGCTATTTCCTAGAGTATTTTGCCACATCTCTTTGAAATTATCATCTGAATGAACAAAGGGATAGGAAAATGTTTCTACTTTACCACACTGGGTAAGTCAGGTGCAGTGTGTGTCTTTGATGACCAGTAGCACAGTTCCCTGCTGGTGATACTAGAGCTTTCATGGCATTTCTTTCAAGCTCCACAGGTTCTCATGTGACCTTTATAATATTTTGTTGTGTTGGGAACACCTGCATCATCTCCTTCTGATTTAATAGACAGAATAACAAATCAAGGAAGGCAGAAAGTAAGTAACTTTTTCAAGATGCAACTGGAAAACAGAGCTAGGACTAAAAGTGTGATGCTCCCATCCTCAAGCCCTGCGGATGGCCTAATGCATTCATTTGTCTTTGGTTGAAGTACATATGACTACTCCATAGAATTGTTCCAGGGAAGAAGCAAGGTGTGTGTGGAGGGCAGTGGACTTGAGTCAGAAGATTAAGTGCTTAGTCCCATAGCTGGTGCTGCTTCTTTCAAGATTTTAAATAAGCTGATTTTTTCCCCCATCATTAAAATGGAACTAATAAAAATATACCTAGGACTTGCTGGATGTAGGAATTAAATAACATGACACAAATGAAAGGAATTTTTAAATACATGTTTAGCTAGGACTATAAACTGTTGAAATTCTTTTTCATATATGCAAATGTTATTACCGCTAGAATCCATCCAAACATTGTTTAGCCAGTAAACCATCCAGATCATTTCCTTTCTATCTTCTCTCTTTCTTCTGGCTTTTTTGCCATTCTATATTGTTCTTGAAAATGGATGGGGAAGAGGGGCAACTGATTTCACACTTTGCTTCAGAAGTAAAATTTACCTGTAGTTACCAGATTCACTATCTTGATTAGATATCCTTATTACTATTTATTATTTTAATGTTCTACCCTGATGTTTATATTTCTGAAACGGATGTCTATAAAGCAATTAGCTAAGCGGTGGGAGTTACAAGTTTTTAAAATTGGATTTTAAGAGGTGTTTTGTACTTAATTGAATATAAAGGGAAAATAGGCTCAGCATATGAATTTTAAAGCTCACAAATACTTGAAATATTGAAATGATTCTCAACTAAATGATACTCATCTAAAAGCTAGAAGACATGCTTGTACCTCTGTTTCTTCCAAGAACTTGTCTACTGCGACCATGGCTGACTTGGAGACATAAGGGAGATGTGAATAGAAACAGGGGAAGGATCCATAGATTGAGTGGTATGCACTGTTAAGTCTCCGGATTCTCAGGAAGTTAATGTGGTATAGGGCACAGGTACCCCTAGAAAACTTTCAATTAAGACAAGACAAAAAAATCTCCCCAAATCAAAAGACATTGTGGTTCAGTGATGCGTGGTCATGGCTTCTGGTCTTTGGAGTGTAAACAGATCTAAACATCTTGTCTTAGCTTCTAAAGAAATCACACTGACACAGAACCAGGTTTGCAGACCTCATATTGACTCTCCACACCCTAGGTTTCTACATCTTTCTTTGTTCACAACAGTCAGAGACAAATAGGTACTTCGCCTGACTGATGCAAGGCTTATTTAATCAAAACACTTATATATAAGACTAGGTAGTTCCAGAGCTTACTATACAAAAATAAGATGCTAAAGACTACCTTGTGTCCTTAATTCCCAGGATTTCTGGATCTTACAGTAGAAGATCCAAAATCCAAAATAGGTCTAGTTGCTTGCTTTAGCTCTTTCTAATGTCATCGGTAAATTAGACCAAGTATTCAATCTGTCAGTCATGGTCACAAAACCCCCAGATACGTGCTGATGATGCCACAAGGCAAATTAATGACATTAAGATTATTTGAAAAATTAACTTTAATTCCTACAACTAAACAGGCATTGTTCTGGGTTTCTCAACAAAGGTGAAGTCTCTACACTGAAATTCAACTAAGTGTGATATCCTTGAACCTGTGTGCCATGTAAAATTCTGCAAAGAAACACCTGTTATAGGCCCAGTTATTTGCTGTGGCTTTTGACAGATAAACATCAGGTTTCAAAACAGCCCTAGTGTAATTCATTAAAAACACAACATTTTTGCAAAACTGTAATGTATGGCACATAATTTCAAATCTGATGTTGCAATTGTGTTTGGTATAAAATATAAAATTTTTTTTTTTTGAAGGACACAGCTTTCTTTCTTTTTTTTTTTTTTTTGGTACTGGGGATTGAACTCGGGTCCTTGCGCTTGCGCAGCAGGCAGCGAAACCACTGTGCTAAATCCCCAGCCCCTAAAATATAAATTTTTAAAAGGAATAATAACTAATTTGTTCATGGTCCCTCTAGGTAAAAGCATTAAGAGAAATTACACAAAGTGCAAAAAAAAAGGGAAACTAAAATTAAACTTGAGAGATTTTAACTAACAAGCTCTGTGTATGCAACTTTCTGTATCATCTTGCCCCACAAATGCAACCAGTGTGTCCCCATTTGTGTGTCCTCAGTACCTTACTGTACTGCATTTCAGTAATATTCTAATCTCTCTGCTGTGATAACACTATGATTAAGTACTTTTATTACAGAAATGTCTCATGACTGCTGATCTTTCCCAGTTTGTTCATTATAGGAAAGGACAATCCAAAATGAAAAAACAAAATCCAGAAAAGCCAATAAATGAGTAATCGGAGCCTTTCTTTAGTGAATCAAACATTGCCACCAAAGAAAACTTTAGCATTCATAGTGCATACATATATCACCTACATTATTTATTTTCAATTTGTTCTTTTCTCTTCTTTGCAGGTGCCCGGAGATGTGATAAAGGACTGCTCGGCTCCGTCTCCGGGCTGAATCAAAGTGGGTCCCTGCTCTTGATCTTCCTTTAGCTTTGTCTAGGGGAAATAAAACTCATTAGATACCAATGCAGTCATTGCATCAATTCAACTCAAGAATGCATGTTGTGACAGGTCACTTTCAAAAGTACATAATAGGCTCATGTTTAGGACACTTAAAATGATGTGCAAGCTGCTGGTGAGATTTTTTAAAATTTTAGTCCTTTATAATTTACGTGTTTTTATCAGTATATTAACTGCATTCATTTTTTAATGAATAAAACATGTATGAGAATAGAGGAACTTTCAATAAGCTCGGAAAGGTTTAAGGAGCAGTAGTCCCTTCTTCCTGCTATTCCACACATATATCCCTGATCCCACTCAACAGTTTGAACAGAAAATTCTTTTCAGAAAATTTCTAACACATATGTTATAGTCACATTTATAATTATTTTTCTTTACATAAATAGAAGCTTACAATAAAAGTTATGTACATATTACTTTATTCACATCAAAATAACTTATAAACCATTTCAAATCTCTACATTGTGATTATGTCCCATTGACTTTAAAGATTAATAGCAATAATTTAAATGATATAACTAGACTTATTAATTTTATTGTTTCTCTCTCATGAATATTTACTTTTATGTAGAATTTAAGAAAAATCTATTTTAAAAAATCCTATAATGAAAACTCTTGAAGGCATAAAACTTCCTGTTTGTGAACAAGGAAACAATCAGTGATGAATATGTTCATTTTGAATTTTTATATTGAGATTCCAAATTTAATTCCAGCAATTTACAATTGAGGTAAGTGACTAGATATGTCTGCTTCACCATACATGCTCAAATTACAAAATATCATATAAATGTTAACATTTTGAAAATTATGAAATATCACATAGTCTGAACTTATACTCTAAAAATCATGGATATGGGTGAGTATACTTTAAAATATTTAGTGTTCATTTCCTTTTTTTTCTGAAGTCAAGCCATATGTTTTTGACAACTTTAAAGTTCAATTAGTACTTATTTATAATAGCTCTTTGCATACTAATTTCATTTTTCATATCATACACACTGCCAAAATTGTATCCAAGGTTTTACTTGACTTTGTGTCTTATTTGGATAGTCTAAAAATTTAAATCTGTTTGTGATGTCTAAACATTACATCTTGCACAACCCCAATTTTTTTCACGTAAAAGTCGTTTTTTAAAATCTATGCATATTTCTTCTCATATCTTTATACCTTTACTTTAACATTTTTGACATTTAAATCTTTAATCTGATTGGACTCTAGCAAAATGAGGTAAGAAACCAGCCAAATTATTTTCCTTCCAAAGTGCTATTGTCCAAAAGAAATAAAGTAGTTATATTACATTAAGAAAAATTTAGTCTTTATTTGCCAGATTAGTCAACATAAATTTCATGCCAATAAATTATATTGTTACTACAATGATTGAAAAATATTTGAAAAGTAAAATCTAATATTTGTCTAAGTTTCATTGTCAAACCTCTCTAGTGTGAATTCTCTCTGATTTCTCTCATTTATAAAAACAATGTGGTTTGGTTCTTACATTGGTGAAGCCATGTGACTACTATGATGGCTACTGTGTATCAGGGCTATGTTCTAGATCTTCAGTATTTATTGTTCCAATTAATCCCTCAAATATCTATGTGATAATGTTACTACTCTCCATTTACAGACGAGAAACCTGAAGGTCTAATAATGTGTCATACAGTCACACTGAGTGATGTAAGGAGTAGACCCAGATGTGAAGCCGGCTTGGTCTAAAGTCCCTACTCCTCCCACCTGTCTTATAAGGACTTCAATCCATGTTGGAAACTGCAGCATTTTGCTGAGTGTCACATGCATAATGGGTAGAAAAGACCCTGCCCTTCCGAGTTTCGACTTCAGAGCTGGAGGACTTTAATGATACTCCCATTCCCACACTACCTGAGATGCTTTAACGACCAACAGATAGGACATTTTATTCACCGAAAAAATCTAATATGATGTTGCAGTTTTTCTTTAATTGTTCACTTTCTACTACATATCTTAAGCTTTTTATAAATAAAATATGCTGCATTGCTATAGATTCAAATCACTAAAAGCATATTAAAGTGCAAAAAATAGTCTCAAAGGTGGTAGCTTCTTTAAAAATTCATAGTTGAACAAAGATTCATTATATTGCTAAAAGTTCAAATCATGTCTTTGTGTGTTAAATTTTTTGATTCACATAGAACTCTGGTAAATCGCACTTGAAAATTTAACTTTTACTACATTAGGGACTAAGTTTAAATGTATTTAAATTTGAAAACAGCTAAAGTTTTAAGACAATGTCTATAGAAATGTGTAAGGACGGCAAGCTTATGCAGTATCACTTGGTTTTGAAATGCCAAGTCAAATTACAAGGCTAACTACAAAATGGAGCCAAGTAATATCTATGACAGTGAGACAATTCCCTTTTAGTGTAGAACTCTGATTAATAGCTGAGATTTTCCAAATCAAACAATAGCAATTTTTTTTTTTTTTTTTTGGTACTGGGGATCAAACTTGGGACCTTGAGCTTGTGAGGCAGGCTGGAACAATAGCAATTTTATCATCTTAATAAAGGGCTCATCAGAAGGAAAGGTTACAGACACATGCTTCTCTTGGTCTTAGGTCTAAGGGGAAGAAAGGAAATTCCTCACAATTTGTAGTTACAATTTAATTCTTATGTAAGATTGAGTTTCAGAATCATTGTACTTATGTGATCTAAAATCTTTAAAGCAGAGAAAGGAATTTAAAATGGTACTAGATAGTGACTTCTGAATAAAATAAAAATCATAAAGTGAATACAGAGTAAGTAATTCTTTAAAAAGTATTAAAAATATTCATTATAGTAATATTTGTGACGTGTATATATACAAAACATATCAATATATACAGAATTGGGGGCTGGGGATTTAGCTCAATGGTTCCGGCACCTGCCTTGCAAGCGAAAGGTCCAGAGTTCGATCCCCGGTACCAAAAAAAAAAAAAAAAATATATATATATATATATATACACACACACACACAGAATATACACATGTGTATTTGTGTATATTTGCATAATTAGAAAAAAGACATATGTCCATAAACAAAAAATGCATAAATTGTGGCATAAGAATGGCACAGAATATTATATAATTCAGTCAAACTGCATTTATGTCGGTCTTACATAAAAAATGAATGAAATAATTCCTGACTATTTATATAGAACTGTCTCAAAAATACAGAGAATGAAAACAACAACAACAAAGAATTGCAAAAAACTGAGCAACATTTTAAAAAATATTCAGATGTATGCAAAATTAATATATTCTTTAAAGAAATGTATAACTGTTTTAAAACTATACATAAGCAGATGACAGCAACTAGCTACAAATAAAGCTGAGAGATAGTCTGTAGTATGGATACCCTGTGCCCTAATAAACTATATTAGTAAAATCCTACTGCTTTAATTGAGTTTGAGGGTCATGATGATTTGTAGTGATATTTTATAATGCATACATTATTATATTAATATATATTACCTTTTTATAGAAGCATATTTTGTAACTAAAAAGGTAAGTAAAAAGTAGTACTGGACTGCTCAGCAATGGGGCCTGAGAAAATTCTTTGCAGTGGTGTTGGGGCACAAAATGGTTGAGATGGATGATCTGGGGTTTACATCCGAAAAATGAATACTGTTAAGAAGGGGGAGAGGTAGGAGAGGGAGGTATATTCCTGACAGAACAAATGAAATGTGTAAGCACCTTAGGTAAAAAGGAGCTCAACATTTTTGAAGAAATGAATCTTGAAGGATTAGGATACAGGAAATGGGAAGAAGAGAGATAAAGGGGAAATGAAGGCAGGTAGAGGTCAATAGATCATTCAAAGCCTTTGAAGCCACATTAAAACTTTGTTCCTGACTCTAAATGCAATGATGAAAGTATTAGTTAAGGAGCAGCTTTAGCTGTTGCAGCAAGACCATTAATATGTGTTTGTAGCAGCTTAGATAAGGAAATGCCTTTTTCTCTTTCATTACCTTCCTTCTCTCCCTCTGTATGTGTGTGAGTGTATTGATTTTTCTGTCTCTCTTTTTTTTCTGGAATGTGGCAGGGTTAGTACTCTACAGTGGTGGCACCGTGCTTCACAAGAAACCTGTTCTCCAGCCCAAGGCACCTCCTTGGGAAGAGGGAAGAGCAAGTAGATGACAAGAAGCTTCCTGTGTGGGAGGTGGAAGCTGTAGCAGGCAGTTCTACTCACATCCCACTGGCCACATCCAGTTACCAAAGAGTAGGGGAAATGCAGTCTCTAGCTAGGCTGCTCTGTGCCTGTTAAAACAGTGGTAAATCGAGGAGAGTCCCATTATTTGCAAATGAGCTCTGGCTGATAATCAACGATTTTTGCACTTGAAGCCGTAACAAGATGTTAAACAATCAAGTGGCATGAAAACATTTTATAATTTTAAAATAACACATTTACTTGTAATACGTGCATTGTTAGAAAAAAATCAAGAGGTTTTGAAGGGATTACCCAGGAGCCCATTTTAGCAGATCTGTGGAAACATGATGATAATTTAGGCTAGAATGGTAGTAGTAGGCGTGAAACAAAGTTGACACATTTAAAACACATTTAGAGAATGCAGTTGCCTGACTTTGTCAAGTAACTCATTATGAAATTATCTACTAAGAGAGTTTCAAGAGAGATGAGAAAATCTGGGCCTTCCAAATGTAATAGGACAACTGTGAGGGCACAAAAAAGAATATGAAAAGAAAAAGTGCAAAAGAGACAAAATGACTAATGTGTCCAAGAGTGTAAGGGAAGAGAATATTTCAAAGAAGAGAGAAAGGGGCCATGGTTCTTCAGACTTCACTTTGTTGAGTGATTTTACATAGAAGAAACATCCAATCCTGCTCTTATAATAGGAAAGAAAGGGAAGATTGATTAGACAGGAAAGTAAACATACAGGATTGATGGCAAGAAGACAAAATAACTTCCTTCCTTCTTCCTTCCTTCTTCTTTTACTCCCTCCTTCTCCTTTCTTTTCTGTTTTCTTCCATTTCTTCTTTTTCCCTTTTTTGACTTTGAAAATGAAATCAAATGCGAAGGTGAAGGATAATAAGTAGGAGCTGTCTATTTGAAGATAGTAAGGAATGCTTGAACTCTTTCCAAGGCCGGTAAGTGCAGTAATAACACGTTGAGGAATTGTACCAGTTCCTATGAGGCTACTAACAATAAATTTAGCAAAGTTCCCATCTGCTTTCATGTCAGCTTTATCCTAGATTTTTTTTATTCATCAAGAACATAGATTGTTGATTCTTTTGAGTTTGTAGCTTTGCCAGATGAGTATAGAGAAAATAGAGAGGTGCAAATGATTTTAGAATACATCCAAAAAAGACTAGTATAAACCAGAAAAAAATTAAGATAGAAAGAAAAGGAAAACAGCAGTAGAGGACTAACAGGAACAAGGTGAAAATTTCAGTGATCTTCAGATTATCAGGTCAAAACCATAAGGGAATATCAGTAAGCAATCAGTAAGCAAGATCATGAAATAAACAATTTTAGTTATTAAGTAATACCAAGTGATAAAAATTCCAGGAAAAAGTCAAAGTATGGTTCTTGATCAGTGAGTTAAGACTTCTCAATAAAGCATCATGCATGAGCTCTATTACCTTAGCCTCTGTCATGATCTACACTTTATACTAGGAATTTGGTCTTGGTTTTCACTGAATACTTACTTTATTAGGCATTAGTTTTTTCATTTACTGAAAAGAAAACTAAAGGTCCCAGAAATTATGTACTTTCCTGAATTTGAACAGTTAATAAATGAATGGTTGATATTTGAATTCTCAATGATCTCACTATGTTTTCTTCTAACTTAGCATAGTAAAGTACAGGCCACTGAGCAGTGGACAGTTCTTAGAGATGTTATCCAGTAGAGTCAAAATGAATCTCCCCTAGAAATTATTTTATGTGCTAGACAGGATCTTCCTCATTTCATTTGCTTTCTTGTATCAAAATAGACATACTGGAAAATGCTCCCTCTCCTATTATCATCTTAGGTTCCCTTTCTTCTCCACATTGCCTCAGATTTTCCCTTTTGCATTGCAACCTATTTTCATAAAATGTTTTTAATGGTGCTAGAGCAAGTTCCTCATTTAAATACTAAAGTAGAGACTTATGGTTCAAGATAGCTAAGAAAAAGCCCTTAGTAAAAGATTACAATGAAAGCTATGAGTTTTTATGTGAAATATATACCATTGAAAGCAAAAGGCTGTTAGAAACATAAGAAATTTGAAAACTCAAAATCACAGTGATGTAGTTTAAACTTCTCTCAGATAATTGGTAGATAATAAACATATATGTCTATGGTATCTATCAGAGTGTCCATTCTGTTCAGCTGCACTTGGAACACTCATTTTGTACTGAAGAGAATTTCAAACATATTCCACACCCCCCCCAAAGTCATGTTGGTGAAAAAAAAAATGCGTCTAATGGTTCAAACTATTACCATTTGAATTTTTAATGCTCTTTCTACCTCTTTATTTTAAGAAAAATTAGTAAGTGAAGTTACTTACAGACTTTTGGAAATGAATGGATATTATTGTATTATATTTTGAATTTGCATATCTGTTTACAGTTTGTGAAAATGTTCTCAACTTGCTGAAACAAAGTGGCAAACATTTCAACTTTGATTGTTATGAGAAAGAAAGGAAGATAATTTGCTTTTCAATTAACTTTGTAGTTCAACTGCATACAGGTAACATGCTATATATGAAAATAATTACTAACTGAACCATGAGTACCTATTAAATAATGAAAAAAGTTAGGGGCCGGGGATTTAGCTCAGTGGTTTTGCCTCCTGGTGCGCAAGCCAAGGACCCAAGTTCGATCCCCGGTACCAAAAAAAGAAAAGAAAAGAAAAGAAAAAGGTAGCAGTTTATTTATAATTGACTTTATTCAACAATCTAGGAAGTTCACAGCCATCAGCAGTTCCAGTGCTATTTCAGGTGTGATGGGAAATTTGGAAATCTTGTTGGAGTTGTTAGTGTAGCAAACCTTGTAGGTAAAGCAGATTTTGAAAGCACATGTGAAGGGAATCTCTCTCAAACTGACCTCACTGGTTTCATTTTTAGCAGACTGACCTAACCGGGTCACTCATCATGGCTTTTATTGCTCCTTATGTTAGTACACACTCTCTTTTCACAATTAATTCATCCCCATGGAAGATAGCAATTTGCCATACATGGCATCAGGGCCTTCGTAGTCATCTATTTGGATGGTCTTCTTCTCCCATCCATTACGTTCTTAAATAACTCCCCGTGGTCCCATGGGGACTTTAGTAGTTTCTTGTTGGCACACTTCAGCCCCCAGAGCCAGGCCCTTCGTTACTGCCACAGCCCACACTCTAAGGCTGCTTAGAATATTGTTTCAAAAAAGAAATGTTTCTAAGCCTACTTGGTATTCAAACCCAATGAATGCAATCAAACGTGGATCACAGGAAAATTAACTTACAGCACATGTATTTTATAAGATATCATAAAACAAATACATAAAACAAAGTAGGTATTTGAAATTCAAAACATGCAGAACTATTCTTCAAGTCACAACACAAACATAATATTCTATAAGAGCAGAATAAATAAGAGTAAGTTGGAAATTTATAGGAAATAAAAATGAGTTAAATAGAAACAAAACTTTTTTAAAAAATTGTAGTCAATTAAAAGCTGACAATTCTATTCAAGGACAAAAATAGAGATAATATAATAATACTGATTAAAAGGTCCATACCTTTTAGATCTTAAAAATTATGAGGTTAAATTTTGCAAAATTATACTTGCATAGTCCTCCAGATTAGATGAATACTTTGAAAGGAGGACTCACTTAGCAAAATAGGTCTAAAAACTAATAAAAGCCATAAATAGATCTGTAACAGTGGAAGAAATAGAGAAAGAAGCTATTTCATTTCTATTGGTTATCACTTTCTAAGACCCATGTTAAATATTTTTAAAGGTGAATGTTACCAAACTTTGAAGGAAGAAATAATTATTTTAACAGCTTCAGAGAATAAAAAAGACTGAACATTTCTGAATTGAATACTTAAGTGTATAAGACTCTAATACCAAAACTACATGGGTATTAAAAAAATCATAGCACACTTTCACTTATGGACACAGATGCAAAGATATTAAATAAAACATCAGTAAACTGAACGTAGAAGTCCATTGAAAGAAAAATGTACCACAGTCATATGAGATTTATATAAAGGATGGGCTCAACTCACAAATCTTTCAGCAGATTTATAAAGAAGAAGCCATCTCTGTAAATAGTGATTTTTTTACATAACTTTCATTTCTTTAACAAAATCAACTTCCCATTTTGCAAGCAATAAAAATTATCATTGCTGACTAGATACAGAGTATCAGTAGCTAAGGGTATAACCATATTTAATGAGATGACAGTTTTGACAATTTATAAAAGACCACATCTTTTTAAAGTAGAAAACAAAGGTAATATAAACTCATTATGGAAAATTTGAGAAAATATAGAAAAATTTAAAATAAAGAATACTTGATTACCTTCAATATCAAATCTCATATATTTCCTTCCAAATTTTTACTGCATTTATCCTCTATAAACTGAATTGCAATTATAGAGTACATACGCATTCATTTCTTTGAATATTAAAAAAATTTGCATTTTACAAAATCTAGAGTTACAAAGGGTGTGAAAAAAATGAATATTTTTATAATGCCATCTTTGAAAAATAATCTAACACTTTGGTGAATTTATAGTTTGGTTTTGCTCTAGGCTTTCTTTTTTCCCATCACTGACCTCCCATTATATAAAATAACCCTACACATAATTAACAAAAGAACACAGATACTGACTATAAAAAGAGCTTAAGGGAGAAACATATATGGACAATAGAATTGTGACTGTACTATTAGTTTTACACAATTAAAGCAAAAGTTTATTACTTAGTTCATTCAACATGAATTTAAAATACATACAAACTTTTTCAAGGTTTTATATGCTAAGTAGCCACTTTTCAGTAACTAAGTCCTATTTTTATGAGAGAAATGAAGAATGAGACTCTTCCAGAGTTGTAGCACATGCTACAGATACACTGCCCAGAGGTTAAAGGACTTAAGCCTACAGTTGCTGGAAGTGAGCCTGTCCAGAACTCTCCTCTCAGCCCTCGGTCCACTCTGGAATTGCCCTCCATTGAAGACATTGGCCTTGACAAAGATCAAATCCCATTTCCAGAATAGCCTGTGTCCAATTGCCAGTCCATATGGGAGTATAAAGGGAGGCCTGCTGCTTGATTCAAAAATACCAAAGGCCACTTGGATGTAGCCTGTGTTGAACCTGAGTTGGAGTCAGCCAGTATCTTTCTGTAATTACATTTTAACCTATCTTCTCTGCCCAGTCTTCCCTGCGTTCCTTTACACAAAATTTGACCCGAGAACACTTGGTGCTCCCAGTTTTGCAGCTCACCCACTGTTCTCAGGCCCCGTAGGGACAGCTGGTTGGGTTGGGGTTATGGTTAGGGGTGTTAAGTAGTCGTCTGACTGGTGAGAGTCACTGTCTAGACTGTGGATGTCCCCCTGCGGAAAAAAGCTATTGACACACAGAAATGACTAGAGCTGAAAGGGGAATATTGTAGGGGATGACAAACAGGCCTGATTTATTCCAAACTGAAGAGTCCTTCTGAATTCATAGATAAGTGGTCCAAATTAGTTAAGAAAAGACATGAATTTATATCTTCTGCGTTCTTAAACTTGCAATTCTGAGTAATTCAGTGACATCTTTTTTTTTTTTTTTGGTACCGGGGATCGAACGCAGGACCTTGTGCTTGCAAAGCAGGCACCAGAACCACTGAGCTAAATCCCTGGCCCAATTTTGAGTAATTCAATTGGAAGTCATCATCAAATCATATTTTAAGAGAGTTATATGAATTGTGTTATGATTTTCCATATACTGAATTGTTATGAATTTGTTACTCTTAGAGTACCAAAAAAAAAAAGAAAAGCCTACTCATCTGCAATTCTAGGATAAGCAGAAGCAGACTGCTTAAAACAAACTGGGTATAGAAAGAAATGAATTGTTGTCTGTAGAAATTTAAAAACACTTATAAATCCAACTGCATTTGGTCAGTTTTTTATTAGCATTATGTGTTGGCATTCCTAAACGAATATCTTCTGTTGGTCTAGTTTAAACACAATTGATGAGGTCAGCAATGAATTTTAATAATATACGTAAGGTTGAAATTAGTGTATTTGTAGGAAAATTAAAACTGAGAGGAAATATTACTAAACCACCTATCTGACAGAATATATGAAGAAGTCTCAAAACTCAACATTAAGAACACCAAACTGGAGGGTGGGAGGTAGTTGAGAATGCTCAATGAAACTGTGAAGGAAAGTTCTTCGGAAAAAGTGCCCATCCCTCTACCCCAGAAGCAGAGCCAGCCCTTGGACATCCCCAGGTCAGACCTTCAGTTAACTTCAGGGTAATGTGGCTGGATCAAGTGAGGCTGGCTTTGGGAAGACAGAGAGAAGAGGGGACTGAGTTCCAAGGCTGACACCTAAAAACACGAGTAGTCGGAAGTTCAGCTGGTCCCAGCACCCAGAGGAAGCTCCCCACCTCCATCCCAGGCTCCTAGAGCAGAGAAGCTCAGCCAGTCCCAGCACCTGGAAGGAAGCTTCCCCGCTGCCATCCCAGGCTCCTAGGGCAGAGAAGGTGAGCCGGTCCCAGCACCCAGAAGGAAGCTACCCTACCACCATCCCAAGCTCCTAGGGCAGGGAAGGTGAGCTGAGTGGGCCCCAGAAGCATACCCCACCCCGTGGAAATGAGAAGACACATAAACAAGCCACAAAAACAGACTTCCAGATCACCTACAGCAATCCCAAAGGGAAACAAGATGAAACAATCTGATACTCAACCACCTGGACTCTCTGAACTGGCAACAAAAGAGGATCTGGGAAAAATGAAATCA